>JANHFO010001714.1:79070-93246 GCA_032468095.1 Pareas carinatus
GGAGTGAATGTGTGCAGTACTTTTTGAGATTACCTACCAGGAACAAACATGTCGTTCCATTTTTATATATATAGATTTTAATTTTTTATAAATATTTAAAGTGATCAATACACATTTTCACCATAAATTATACACAATTTAATATGGACATACGGCATATAAAATTTCAAAATACACAATATAGACTGCTTTTATTAAAATAAACTTTTCAAAATCACAAAATGTCTCACTTTAAGGCAAGTTTGAAATAATACTACTACTTAATTTATACATTCATTTCTTATAATAATTTTCTCTATGATATATTTTTCCAAGTAAATTATTTTCTAAAATGTAATAATGAATATAGATTATTAATTTTGTGCAGATTAACTATCAACTTACTGTATTAATTTCTGAGATCTCTGCGTATATGTTTTCTGAACTGCATTCTGACACCATTATATCTGCACGTATGGTGTGTATGGTAATCACATCACTGCCAAGCTCCTGTACATCTAACAGAAGAAAATTCTTGTTAAAAGACTCGAAACATTTTTTTAAAGTAAATAAAAAATTCAATTGCAATAGGTAATTATCATTTTTTCTTTGACAAATATTTAATCAGACTAACGTTAAATGAAATATTAATTTTAAACTAAAATTTCATTTTAAAAGGAATAAAGGCTCCAAACAGTTGATTACAAGCATATTTAGACACATTCAACTGTCTTTAAATATAACCGATGTTTCCAAGTAATTTTTTAATCTTTCAAAGCCCCAAAGGGGAAGGTAATTAACAAAGTAAGCAGATTATCCATCCATCACAACACCTACTGATCATACCCAAGCTCTCATAAACAGAACACCAACAGTGGCATCTGTTAAAAAATCTGCTGAAAACCCAGTAATGAAATATTCGTGAAGCCAATCCACAAGTGAGAACAAACCTTCACTCAAAGCAGTAAATAATCATCATTATAAACCTGAATTTCAAAACAAGAAAACTAATTTAGCAGCGGATTGTTTTCTAAAGTACATGTGTGTATGTTTTCCCCCCAATCAATTACAGGAGTAGTGTGTCCCTAATTTATCTTACTGGACCTCATGGTTTTTGATATCACTGAGTATGATATCATTGAGCACAATGAACTCCCTTTAAGAGTTGGGGATAGGAGAGATTGTTTTCTAGTGATTTCACTCTTTGCTCAGGGTAGAAAGTTAAATCACTTCTTGTGGAGGAACTGAGGTTGGTCCTGTAGCTCAATATAAAGGGTACCAGAGGAGTCCTATCTTCCCTATTTTTGGAAATCCCTGGGAAAGGTCATTTGGCAGTTTGGAGTTTGATATCATCAATACACTGCTGATAATTATACATCACTGTCCTCGAGCTGAAGGAGATGCTGTCAACATCCTTTCCAGTATCTAAAGCATAGTTGTCCAAACTTTTGGCTTGCCTGGGTCACACTAAATGAAAATGAATTGTCTGGGGCCACATATAAAATATATAATACAAAACAATGAAATATAGCATGTATACTGTGTGGATTATTATGACTATTTAATTTCTGAACTGAGGTCTCGTAAGGTTGCGGAAACATTATTAAGATGTGCAAACATATAGTAAAAACAAGCAATATCCCAATTTGGGTCTCTGCTACAAATAGTGAATGTGAAAGCAACTTGAAACCCCAGTGACTAAGAAACTGTTGGTCGGCAGCTACTTAATGCCTAAAAGAAACCCTACTATATCTTCCCCTCAATTTCTTGTAACTAACATATGCACTGACTTTACCTTATGTAAAAGTAACAAACCTATACTAACCAAAAAAAAAACTTGTGTAAACATCACAAATGGAACTTTTGGTACAACACAGAACAACCCAAGGTAGACGGTTGATGAAGGAAGAGAAAAGATGCAAGAAACAATAAACAACCTCTTAAAGACATGTGGAGAGGGAAGGAGAACAAAATGTATATAAGTTTGTATGGTAAAGAGTTTTTTTTAAAAAAAATCAATCAAATTGCCTTTTTTTAAAGGTGCCATCCAGTAGATCCTCTACAGCGACCGTCTTCCAAAGATGAGCTCGCTACATTCAGACCTTTTATCTTTTCAGCGAAGGGGAAAACGTTGAAGCAGAAATTCTTGTGTTCTCTTTTCCCCCCCAGGAGACTCTGAATTAGAGAACAAATGGAACAGTCCAAGACTTTTTTGGGAAGGGAAAGAACCAGGTGGCCATGATTATACCAAGTAGTATTTCTCTAGTTTTAATCTTTTAATGGAAAATGTTAAGAGATTCACTGTTCTCTTAATTTTTCCAGAGCGGGTTGAGAGAAGTAGATTCGCCGGAGGAATTTTGGTCGTATTTTTCTATACATGGATGCAAAGTCTCCGTTGTACGTGAGTGTCTGTTTTCCTTCCCTCCCTACTCCTCCGCTGCATCCAAACTATTTGCATGGCAAGTCATCTCAGGGGGAGAGAGGCAGAATAACTGTCTTTTTTAAACCGCATACTGCCTTTCCCCCCTTCTCTTAATGCAGTAGTGCTGTGGAGGACTGTCTATAACACAGCCGCCGAGCTGATGTAGCGCTCAGCTGATCAGCGGGTGAGGCCGGGGAGCGTTGTGGCTCACGACAACCTTTTGAGCGGTACCTTTATTTTTGTCAGGCTGTTCTCTCTGTGCCTGCAGGCACCGTGCGGCCTTAAAGGTATTGTGGCCAAGTGTTCAGCAAGCTGCCATGCTGTCGGTAAACTCCACCATCTTCTGGAATGCGTGAAGGAAGTAAGCGCATGTGCAGGGGTTCCACTGTCCGTGTAAGCGCATGCGCAGTGTGATTTTTCAAAAAATGTTAAATAACTGTTAAAAATTAATATTCAGAAAAATGGTTTCTTAGTGAGCGTCTAGATGGCAACACCAAGATATGTAGCCAGTTTAATCTTTCTAGTGTTAATAGTTTTAGAGATATCGTGATGAGTCAGATAGTCAGTCAGTCAGTGAGTCTATAAATGAATGAATGAATCATTTTTGAGAAATATATATATAGATTCTAAGCTATTGCTTATCCGTCATTAATTTGTTAGTCCTGCCTATAGGCTCAGTACTTCCACCTAGGAATGGAGGAGAAATTGGCTGATTTTGCATTTGAAGGCATACTTTTCCAATTTTATGACTTCCAGCTACTATACAATTTAAATGTTCATTTGCATATTTCTAAAATTTACAATCCACATCATTAATTTTGTCTGTGTGTGTGTTGTAGTAGTAATGTGTGTGAACAAAGATGTTTTATACTGAAAACTGTACAAAATGCATAGGCTTAAAGTAATGTGCATGGAAAATAGCATACAACATTTGTGTAAAGTAAATATATTCAATGAATAGCTGTGGAATGCCTTGGTACTCTCTGAGCTTGATTGCTTGCTTATTAGACATTTCATTATCTGACTAGATAACACCATCAATACTAGTGAATATGGACTTTGTTCTCTGTTTTTACACAGTAACTTGCTCTGCCAGTGTTATTAACTTCTAGAGACAATGTGTTCTGCTCTTTGCTTCTCTCTTAACCTTTTTTATTGGAGCTGTGGTGAGCTACTGGTTAGATTGCAGTATTGCAGGCTAACTCTGCCCACTGCCAGGAGTTCGACCCTGACTGGTTCAAGGTTGACTCAGCCTTCCATAAAATTGGAAAAGTATGCCTTCAAATGCAAAATCAACCAATTTCTCCTCCATTCCTAGGTGGAAGTAGTGAGCCTATAGGCAGGACTAACAAATTAATGACAGACAAGCAATGACTTAGAATCTATATATATATTTCTCAAAAATGATTCATTCATTCATGAGGACCTAGATTGTTGGGAACAATATGTTGACATTCAGAGAGTGCTGTAAAGCAGCAGTCCCTAACCTTTCTGCCTTTGTAGACCAATGGTGGGGGAGGGAGAGGGGATAGTTTCACGCATGTGCCTGCTACTTGTGCAAATGGAGCTTGTGTGGCCCAATTCCCAATAGGTCAAAGCCCGGTAATGGGCCACAGAGTAGGGGTTGGGGATCCCTGTTGTAAAGCACTATGGAGCAGTACATAAGTCTAAAAGCTATTGCTATTGTCTTTTTTGAATGGTGAATAAATGTGGTTTATCTCTATGTCTCTGTAGATGGTAGGTTTATCTGTATGTCAAGCTTCCAGGAATTTCTTAGCATTTTTAGATTTGGCTTGATGTAGGATGCTCATAGTTTCCCAGCTGAAACTATGGTTGAATCTGTCCATGTGTTGTAAAATTAAGGAGTTTTCATCATGTCTTCTGCCTGCTAGCTGGTGTTCATGGAGGCACTCTACTAGTCTTCTCCCTGTCTGTATTACAGTATATAGTGGCTGTTTCAGTCCTTTCACCGTACGTTATAGATGACTCTTGTTTTTTTTCTTTTCAGGCTATTGGATCTTTTGCCAGGTACAATAATTAAACATCTGCAAGAAAACAACCAAGTTCAGAGAGCACCAAGGTCTCCGTTGTTCGGTCCTGAGCTACCTATATTCCTTTTAGTGAAAAGTTTGACGGATTAACAAAAATGAGGAATTAAAAGAAATCCAGACTCAGATCCAATGTTCTCTCCTTATAAACTGGACTTTAACATGAATATTTTAGAAGGAACACTGACCACGACAAGGTAAGCTGCAGAGGTTCTTTGAGGTGGTATGGTGATCAACACACCAGGAACGACTGTTGATCTGGAAAATGCCATATTCAGAAGTACCATCAGAGTTCTGGGTCACCTTAGCTGTGTTGAAACCACTTGCAAAATATGCCAAGCAGACCCCTGAAGGGAGAAAGCGATGTAGAGATTCACATCTGTGTGGAACTTTTGTTCACAAAAAAAGCAGGTAAGAAATATGATCATGCCAGAAATAAGATCATTTGTTTAACAGGCAGATTATTAGCAATACATAATGCTAATAATCTGTCTAATAAATCCAGTTTCCCTAAGGCTTGAATGGCAATGGCACGCTGGGTAGTGGTGGCATATATGTGAAGATATGTGCCTGCTTGTATGCTATTAGAAGAATACAGAAATTAGTCATGGAAGATAAATTTGGAAAAGAACTTAAAGATTAGTGGGATACAGGTAGTCCTCAACTTACAACAGTTTATTTAGTGACTGTTTAAAGTTACAACAGCACTGGAAAAAGTGACTTCTTATCATTTTTCAAACTTACAACCGTTGCAGCATCCCCATGATCACATGACCACAATTCAGATGCCTGTCATATATTTATGACAGTTGCAGTATCCTAGAGTCACATGACCACCTTTTGCGACAAGCAAAATCAATGGGATTCACTTAACGACTGTGTTAACAACTTAACAACGGCAGTAATTCACTGAACAACCGTGGCAAGGAATGTTGTAAAAATGGGGCAAAATTCCCTTAACAAATGTCTCACTTAGAAACAGAAATTTTGGGTTCTAGTGTGGTCGTAAGTCGAGGACCACCTGTATATTCTTCATTTTCTCATGTTAAAAATTGCAAAATAATCTCATGCACAGAGAAGAATTTGGTATTCTACAATAATTATCATTTTACGAGGGTTTTTTTAATGAATACAAGTAGCATACAAATGCTTGACATGGAATATAGTTGAAGCAAATGCTCCTCAAAGGAGGAAAAAAAACATTATTTGAAAAAGTTTAAACAAGATATAATTTGCCTACAAGAGACAACATATTAGGAAAAAAAAAATTTGAATTATAAAAATTTGGAAGAAAAATTGATCTCAGCTAAAAAAAAAAATGGAGTTGCCTTGTGTTTAAAGGCCCAACTAAAATCAGAACATGTATTGACTGTTGTCCATGGAAGATTTGTTGGGATGGAAGTTAGTTTACATGAGACTAAGCCAAGATTTGAATCTCATCCAGGGTCTGCCTTGCTGATGAAAGCTAATTAGCTAGAAATGACCATCTGAGATTCCCTTTCTTTCTTTGCCAGCTTGTAAAACTTCTTGCTGTTACTAAGACTTCGATACTGGGAATTTATGTTCTAAATCAGAATAAATCACCGTTCTATAAATAACCTATGGTGAGACTAATATTTATTTATTTATTTTTCAAATTTATATGCCGTCCCACTCCATAGACTCAGGGCAGCTTACAATAAACAATATAAAAATTTACATAGATAACAAACAAATAAATAAATTTAAATTATAAGTAAGAATAGATAAAATAGGTTTCTCTTATGAAAATTGGTGTTTAATGGGGGATTGGAATGTAGAGATTTCTCTACAATTTAATAAAAAATCTGAAAAAAATTAAACTCACCAAAGCAAATAATGATTTTTTTTTATTTGATGGACATTTTAGGGCTGGCTGATATATATCCCAAATTCCAAAAAATGGCAATTCAGGATAGTACACCTAAATTTCTGAAAAACATAGATCTTTTTTGAGAATAGACAAGAATTTGGCTACTAAGATTTCTGAAATAGATATTTTACCAGAGACTTTTTTAGATCATAATCCTATGCATTTGATTTATGAAAGGAAATCCAATTATTTAGATGGGAGACTAAATGAAATGCTACAGAAAAAAGCAATTAGTGAAGGATTGCAAAAAGAAATTAAAATCAAAAGTTATTTCATACAATATAATTGTGAACATAAAAAGAAGAGGCAAGAGGAAAGACGAGCTGTGTTGGAAGAGATAAAAAGTAAACAAGGATTAAAGAAATTTCCAGACCAGTATTTCTCATCAAATTAAACTTTTACAACTGCAATTATCTATGTTAAACAGAAGATATGAAAATAAAAATAAACTAACATTTTTGAGTTTACAACAATCTAATGAAAAATAAGCTGCATTAATTTTATTAGATACAGAGAATCCTTTTGATAATTTAAAATGGTTATTATTGCTCAAAGTTTTGGAAGATATGAACTTTATAAAATGGCTAAAATTGAATTATAATACACAGAAGGAACAAATAATTGTTAAAGGAGATCTAGCAAAACAAAGATACAAAAATGAAACAAAATAGGGATGCCCATTGTTTTTTGTTGATTTTGGTTCTTAAAATACTGAATAGAAATTTAAGACAAGATGAGAGAATTGTGGGAATAAAGATTAAAAAAAGAAACTTAGAAGTTAAGGGCTTTTGCAGATGACTTTGATGTTGGTTTTGGAAGATAATATTAATGGAAAAACTAAAGCAATCTGGTGCATTAGCAGGTTTCAAGGTCAACAAAACCAAGATATTAATAAAAACCATGAAAATAGAAGGTCAAACAGAACTAATGAATAAAATGTTTTAAGATTAAGAAGAAAATAACATATCTGAGTATCAATTTGACAAATATGAACTGTATAATATTTCAAAATAACTGCGTTAAGACATGGAATGAAAACCTTTAAGAGGGAGAACCTGCATAAGACTGAACTAGTGGAAAAAAGGGAGTTACAGGGCAGGGTGTCGAATATTTGCAGATACCTAAACATTTATACTCATAAATGTTTGGAGCCTTATTCTTAAGCATTATGTTGCTCAAATGCTTTACTGCTTATCTTGTGTTCTTTGAACAGTGAAAGCATGTTCTCCATCTTTTCTCCAGGTAGAGTTCTAATCCACATAATCCATATAAATTGGATGGATCACAGTACCACCCTGTTTCCCCCGAAAATAAGACCTAACCAGAAAATAAGCCCTAGCATGATTTTTCAGAATGCTCGTAATATAAGCCCTACCCCAAAAATAAGCCCCAGTTAAGATCGTCAGCCAGACAGATGCATTTAGTACAGTATTTTCCCCAAAAGAAGACCTAACTGCAAAATAAGCCCTAATGTGTTTTTTGAAGCAAAAATTAATATAAGACCCGGTCTTATTTTCAGGGAAACATGGTACAATTGTTACTAGCATTCTTCAATCTGTTGCATCTAGATTTAAGCTTGTCCTAGGCCTAAAGATCCTTTACCAACTTCAGCATAACATAATATATCCAACTTTGCCGCTGGTGTTAGACAGGCTCCGCTGCTTTTCATTTTGGGTAAAGGGATGGAACAAGATAGTCATTTTGTCCCTGTAGTCCCATTAGTGACTATTACAGGTATGGAAATATATAGAAAAGTATATATACTGTATATGTAAAAATAAACATCTGATCATAAATTTTGAAAAAATAGAGTTTTCTAATAGCAGACGAATGCATAAATGAACAGTTAATAAATATATAAACTAGGAGATAAATCAGTGTAAGTATCCAGAGGTAATTTTTCAAACCCTTAAGGAATTTTATTATTTATTTGTTTGTTAAATTTGTTTGATGCCTATCTAGGTGTGGAGCTTCTTTGATTAAAGGCTCAAATTAATCATGCTTACTTAAAGGCATACAAGAGGGCCGCAGCCAGTCTAAATTTGTATAGAATACAGGAACAAAAATTTGATCTGATAACAATTACATTATTTCAAGTCAAACCAGTAAGACAAATGATGTGTGCAATACAATTGGATCTACCTTCACATCTTACAACCTATGAATGGGTCCAATCAGCTTTCCTTAGGGATATAATAGATGTTACCAGATGCATAGCTAATGTAATCTTGAGACTAGGAAGAGGCTTGCCAAGCATTCAGAGCACTAACAATTTGGATCATAGGTTCATCCAATCCACTGTTGTTAAAATATAAAGACAACTGGCAATTAGTCTGCAAAAAAGGCATATTACCTACAGTTTTTTGCCTGAATATCTAAGCCAGGGTTTCCCAACCTTGACAACTTTAAGGTGGGCGGACTTCAACTCCCAGATTTCCCCAGCCAGTATGGCTGGCTGAGGAATTCTGAGAATTGAAGTCCACCCACCTTAAAGTTGTCAAGGTTGGGAAATCCTGATCTAAGCCAACTGGGTTATAAGAATGCCATGTGAATAACTGAAGAAGAGATAGTTGATATGGGACACCATAAAGTGTTGACCTAAGCCCCACTTTTCTACTACTCATTGGTAAAAGGTACTAAAGTTACCCCAACCAACATTCTATTTTTAATAAACATTTTTTTAAATTCTATGCCACCCATCTCACCAAGGCAGCTCTCTACAAATGAGGCTTGTGCTAGCTGACTCCTGCACAATGTGACTGCCTGAAAAAAATTCCAGAATCAAAAAGTTGGAAGAATGCAGGATTCAACGTGTCCCATGAGCAGATTCAGCCAAACTGACGTGTTTTTTTTTTGGTCACCCTTTTAGGCAGAAAAATATGATCATTATTTTAAGAAAGATCAGCCAGGACACTCCAAGAAGGTTACTCACAGTCATCCAAACCGTAGCCCTCATGTCCATTCATTCCCCAGCGTTGCAGTATTGATGCCAGTTCACAACGATTGAAGACCTTGCCATAGACTTTCACCATGAGGCAGGTCAACAGAGCTAACCACAGGCAGAGACCTTTCATTGCTCCTCAACGATGTGCTTCTGCTATCTCTGGTGCCCTGAAAATGGGAAGGGGGCTTCCCAGGATGACAGATCTACAAAGAGAAGAGAAACATCTAGAGGCAAACTGTTGAGGAGAAAGCTGCAGGTGGCAGTGTCAAATGTCTAGAATTGACTTGTGGATTGAGGAAAGAGTGGACAGCCCATGAAATACTCAATGTATTTATTTAAGAGACACATATACAGGGAAGAGGTTTAAGTCTTGCTTGATTTGGGTACCAAAAATGCACTACCTTATTAACAACATACAGCCTTGCTCAACTCCTGTCTTTTGCAACCAAAATAGTCTCTAAGTTGATTTACTCAGAATGTTTTGAATAAGAAAACTCATCAAAATTTTCAGAAGACTGAGAAAGCGTACACACATGAGGCTACATAAGTGTTTCAGAAACCAAAAGAACAATCACATGGGAGGGGGGGAAACAAGGGAGAAGCTGTGGTTTGAGACAGAAACAGTAATGATGTTTAACATCTACATGATGCAACTGGACATTATCCAAGAGTTTAGGATGAAGTATCATCAGTATGCTGATGATACCCAGCTTTACATCTCCAGAGTGATGTCATGGACATCCTGTCTCAGTGTTTAGAGGCTGCAGAGGCCCAAATGGGGTGCACAGGCTTCAGCTCAACGACTGAGTCATGGGTGTTTGGACCTTACGATGTTGAGGAGTTTCCATCTTTGGTTTTGGATGGGGAAGCATTGCCTCAGACAGATCCAATGTGCAAATTGGAGGTCCACTTGGACTCACAACTCCTAATGAAAGAGCAGGTGGCGGCTGTACCTATGCACACCTTTCTATTATGCATCAATTGCACCCATTCCTGGATTTAGAAGCCCTGCTCCCTGACACTCATGCCCTCAGGATCTCCCATCTCGCCTCTGCAAAACATCCTATATGGGGCAGCCCTTGAAGAACATTTAGACGCTTCAACTGATGCAGAATGCAGCTGCATGAATGTAAATGTTTTCAGTTACTTCGCATATGTAACACCACTATGTGCACTGCATTGGTTGCCAGTGTACTTCTGGGTAGAATTCACTTTCACTTTTAAAGTCCTTCATGGCTTGGGACTGAATTACCTGAGGGATCATCTTCTCCCTGGGTGTTTCTACCCATTCAGTCTGGTCAGGCAGTATGCTCTGGGCCCTGTCAGCCAAGGAATGTCAGGAAATGTGCCTTCTCTTACCTTAGCATCTGCACTCTGGAACCTTCTTCCTCCAGAGGTTAGGATAACCCCAATCCTACTGGTCTTTTGTAAGGCCCTTAAGACCAGACTATATGCCCAGGCCTGGAGCTAAGCTGTATTTGGACTTATGACTAGACGATTCGCTTAATGACCATGGTTATTGACTTAAGAACCATCATAAAAATAAATCTCGTCATGTAGTGACCCAACTTATGAATGCAACAACTTACATCCAAACTTCCAGGTTCAAATGTGGTCATAAGTCAAGGACTATCTGTATTGGAAGCCAATAAGATTGAAAAGTAAGAAGGTAAAACCTTTGAATTTTATAAATATTATGGGGAAAAGATAAAGCACCAAAAGTATATGGAAAACACGTCAACTTCAGTTTCATAAGATCCAAATCACGGGGTTGTTTACAAGAGATGAAGAGCCTGATTGGGACTAACAATATAAAAAGTTAGTGATTAACGGATTTGAAACCAAAGTGATAAAGAATGTGTCCAAAAATGGTTAATAAATGTTATATAAAGTGTTATAAAATGTATATAGTCATAAAAGTCTTAAAGAAGGATTAAAGGTTAAAGGTCAATAAATGGGGGGGAGGGAATGGGTATGTATGCAGGTGATGTTTGTAGATATGTGTATAGTTATGTAAGTGTTGTTCTTAAATTTAAAAGTAATAAAGTTTTCTAAAAAAAAAAGGAAGCCATTTCTTTGTATCTTATTTCTTTCATTTCTTTCTATTTTTCTTTAGCTTTATTTTCTTGCACGTTTTGCTTTGTCTCTGCATTTTTCCTTTTCCTTTTTCTTCCTTACTTTACTTTACATTTATTTATTTATTTGTAAAATTTATTTGCCACCCATCTTATCACCCATATTACTTTGCATTAATTTTTATCTTTATTTTTTTCAGTTTTAATAAGAAATATATATTTAAAATGACGTTAAAGGGTTGGAAGCTAAAAATTTTAGTTAAAGAACTTAGTATGTTTAGTTAGCTTAAAGAAGAGAAGGCTGAGGAGAGATATGATAGCGGTGTTCCGATACATGAAGGGATATCCCAGGAAAGAGAGAGTAGATTTATTCTCCCTAGCATCTGATAGTAAGACAAGAACCAATGGGCAAAAACTTTACAGTAAGAGATCCAAACTTAAAATAAGGAGGAATTTGCTGACATAAGACTTATACAAGCTTATACTTATGCTGACATAAGACTCTATAGTGCATAGGGTTCCAGTGAATCTATGGATCTGGTAAGCCTGACCTAATCAGCAGTGTTCTTAGTTGTAGTCACTCAACAAAAGATTGCAGGGAGAAACTCTCAGTACAAGACTAAGAGAAACAGACTCATGTACTTCAGGATCTGACTAGAAGACCTTTCAGATTCAAAGTCTGGCCTAATCTAGCGCCTTTCAGATATATATTAAATATGCATAAGATTTATACATTGGTTTGTTTGGGTATTTATCAGATGACTATCACTCTTGTGATGGGTGTCCCATTCAGTTCCATGGAGAAATAAGGTAGAAACAACATACAAGTAGTACGGTACTACATGATAACACTAAGGAAGAAACTTGGGATAAATAAACTGCCCTCTGCTTATGATGTGGAAAATATAATTATATACAGGTATCCTATGTCCCATCAGCACTCAATGATCAACACATACAAGGATCATGGGTACAAATAAATAAACAATAATTTCAGTTCATTTTTATATGGATGGTTGTATAAACACTCGCTGTACACTCTTTGTGAATGTGCATTCAGATTTATGCCTGCCTATGTCCTTCCAGGTATTGCTGGGGTCCATTTGCCCTCAACTACAAACAGTGAGGGATACTGTTTTTCCAAACTTAATTGACTATACATGTACTTCCCATACTTAAAAAGTATGAGAAAGAGCTGCTCAACAAAACTGATCTACAGCAGGCTATTTATACTTCCAGCTAAGTCCTCTGGCTTCTGATGCAAGGCAACAACCCAATAATTATCACCCTCTAAGGAGAAACAAGAGTTGAGGAAGTCTTATTTGATCAGTGGTCCATCTCTTACCTCAGCCCTGAAGTTTAAAGTGATTGACTGCAAGTGAACAGTTTGCCTCATGCAAGTCAAGTCCAAGCAAATTTCAAGTTAGCATAGCAGTCAGGTAAAATGAAAGAAAGAAGTATTCAGGGTATTATCCTTTATGGGTGCCAAGTCAAGAGCTCCAGAAGATTTTGAGTGACAGCTAACAAAGTGAGGGCTCCAACTTTCCAATTTTTGGTCTGATAGCAACTCCAACTTCTCCAGGCCACAACAAAGTTCTTAATCGGCCCAGCGAGACACACTTGCCAACGTACCCCATGGAGATGGCAGTTCACCTGACTTCTAGAACCTCAGCTCTGAGGTCATCCTTTGATGTCATAGCCTGTATCTGCTCTCAGTCTCAAGCCCAACCTCTTGGAACTGAAAATGGTATTCTCATCTGTCATCTTCATGCCATGGCAGCCCTTCCTGATTTTATCTCTTCTCTGAAAATCCACCTCCTTAACTTTACTGTATGAAGCCAGCTCTTGATATTTGACTGGCTGGTTGGTTGATTTGTTGATTGATTGATTGATTGATTGATTGATTGATTGATTGATTGATTGATTGATTGATTTAGAAGAGGCTCAATTCTAAAATGTCTACAGATGGTTTGTACTTAAACAGGAAAACAATAAAAAGAACCTCAGCATCTGGACGATCAACCAAATAGAGCTCTACCCTACCTCAAGGCATGGGAGAAAACCCAGGTTTCTAACAACTTGCAGAACATCATCAAAATGAAATGGTATGGATTTCTGGGGGAATCTTACTATACAGACAGAAATCCCTCAAATAACCTAGCCTATGCCATGAAGAGCTTATAGCTTATACAAGCTTATACAAGCTTATACAAGCTTATACTTTGAAGTGCATCAAAACACCACTAGCCAACTGCAGGCCATGGAAATGTGGTGTCACATGGGCATATTGAAAGCATGACCAAAACTGCCTATATTTTGGGCTACCTGCAGCTTTTGAATGGCCTTCAACAGTAGCCCCATATACAGTGCACTGTAATATTAAACCATGAAGTAACTAGGGTATGAATTAACAACTGAAGGGCCTCTCAATCCAGGAATGGGTACAACTACCACATTAACTAAAGCTGTGAAAAGGACCTCTTGGTCACAGCTTTCATATGTTCTTTAAATAAGAGCTGTGAATTCACCATGCCCCCATCAGACTGAGCATTGGTATTGAATGGGAAAGTGCAACCCCATCTGTCCTCAGGTTCAAGGGGCCCCAAATTCTCAGCTACTCCATCTCCACAGGATTGAGTTTGAGTCTGCTCGTCCCCATTCAGACTCACCCAGAATCCAGACACCAAGATAGGACACTGATAGTATCACTTGGTCACCTCAAATTGAGGGCATCCTCCACATTTATTTTATTTATTTAATTGAATTTATATAACCGCCCTTTTCCCCGAAGGGACCCAGGGCGGTGAACAGCCATTT
>JANHFO010001714.1:107306-117856 GCA_032468095.1 Pareas carinatus
GGCATCTAGGCGCTCACTAAGAAAGGATTTTTCAAAATATTAATTTTTACATGAGTTATTTCAATTTTTTAATTCCACAGGTTGTGATTGGACAAAATATGGTTTGTTTCCTTTCTCCTGATTGGAGAACTTTTGCGGCCTTTCCTGACTGGAGGGCTTTTGCAGCCTCTCCTGACTGGAGGACTTTTGCAGCCTCTCCTGATTGGAGGGCTTCCCTGTTTGGTTTTGAATTTTTCATTGAAGAGTACTAATGGAGGGGTGAGGAGCAGCAGGGCAGGAGACTGCGGGGAAAACTGCTTGGAGGCCGTGACTGAACCAGTATTTCTGGCAGCAATGCTGGTGAGTGCAAAAAAAAGGGAGGGCAGGGCCAGACAAGGCCTCAAAACAGCTGAGAAGCTACTGAGCCCTCTGCACTTTTTTGACTGTTTGAATAAAGATTCTGAAAAGACTTATGGTGTCTGGCTTTCCTCCCCCTTCGGCAACCTATCACTGTCCTTCTCTTCAAAAACGAGCACAGGTGGGGGGGGGGAGGCCGAACAACGTCTGCAAAGTGCTTTCGGAGGCCTGTCCTTTCCAAGCCTTCTCTTCCTCCATGGCGCGCATATGGCTAATTATAGCAAACCCATAGGGGACGACAGGTACCAATAGCTAGTAATGACATATTCCTTCTAGATAAATTTAACAGTGCTGTGCAAGTTAGTTGTTTAGCAGATTAAATGGCATGGGGGAAGAAACTGTCCTTGTGTCTAGTTGTTTTGGTTTGCAATGCCCTGTAGCAACGTCCAGAGAGAAGTTGAAACAGATTGTGTTCAGAGTGTGAGGGGTCTATAATTATTTTCAGACATCTTTCTGGCTCATTCGGTGTACAGATCTCCAATGGAGAGGAGGTTTATTCCAATTTTTTTTCTGCAGTTCTAATTATTCTTTGAGGTCTGTGTTTATCTTGTTTGGTTGCAGTGCCAAACTAGACAGTTACTGAGGTGCAGATTACAGACTCAATTATTCCTTTGTAGAATTGTGTTAGCAGTTCCTTGGGCTGTCTGTGTTTTGATTTGTCTCAGAAAGAACATTCTTTGTTGTAGTTTTTTAATGACATTTTTGATGTTAGCTAATCATTTTAGATCTTGGGATATTATAGAACCTAGAAATTTGAAGGTCTCTATTGATACTATATTGTTTAATTTATTTATTATTTTAATTTATATATCGCCCTTCTCCAGAAGGACTAATATTGTTGGAGGTGATATGATAGAAGGGTTTCTCCTAAAATTGACTATCATTTCTACAATTTTAAATGAGTTCTGTTCAAGATTGTTCTGACCACTCAAGGCTAGTTGTTCAATTTCTCATCTGTAGGCAGATTCATCATTATGGAATAAGGCCAATCATTGTTGTATCAATTGCAAATGTTAGTATTTTGACAGGGGTCTTTGAGGCAGTCATTAGTATATAGGGAGAAGTGGAGAGAGCACACAGCCCTGATGCGCTCCTGTGCTGATTGTACAGATACCTGCTGCTGAATTCCCAAAATTATTCAATGAGGGAACCCTACACCAACGGATTGTGCTCACTGGGTGATTATGGAAGCAAGCATTCATTGTAACGTATTTAGAAAACATCATGCTGGTCACACACACCTTTCAAAGAATCTCCTGAATAGACATACACATAATTAGATTGCTAAGTTCCCACCGGCAAAAGCTCCTTTTTAAAAACTGTTTTAAGAAAAAAAATATTTTATTACTGGATTTACAAGACTACTCAAACGCAGTAATGGTGGCACGCAAAAAAAGAACGAACCAAATCCACGAAAAGAACCACGTGTTTGAGCTTTCTTTCCAGCCTTTCTTCCTTTTGAAGCTAAACAGGCATTTCTTCTCTTGCCTAATAACTGGGCGACTTTTATGTCAGAATATACTGACTCAACATCCGCAAATCCCCATTACTTGGACTGGGGAAAGACGAGAGCATTACATTTCCCGAACTCTTCCGTAGGCTACCCGTTATCTCAGCCAAAAAAAGCGGCAGGAACAGAGAGTGGTAGCTCCTGCGAAGTGCGGAAGAGCTCTAGCGCTTTGCCGGGGCCCCATCTCATGGTCGCCGGGAATTCTACACTATAGTTATGACAATCACATTCGAGTTTGATTCTTCTTCCCGTCCTCTTGCGATACATTGCGGAATCGTGCAATCAGGGTCGAAATTGAAAGCAGTGTTACTTAAATGAAAGTAATAAAAGTGGGATTAAAAAAAAACTTTCCAAACACACGTATCTCCACGCAATATGCGAAACTATCCAGAAGGCGCTTTCGCATCAAATAAGCTGGCGGTCGTGCGCGAGTCCGTCAGCCATTACGATCCACGCACGAGGCGGCAACCGACGGGGGCTCTGCCTCGAGAGCGTCCTTTCCTGGGGCGCCACCCATCCGGCGAGAGAAAACGGCGGCAACGGCGCGATCAACGGTCCGGCCGCTCTATCCTCCGTGCGTGCAGCGCCAGACGGAGGCCACAGACTGGCCCTGTGGCGGCCACGTGATCGCGATAGGGGGCGGGACCCAATATAAGCGTCGCGCGGGCGGTGGCTGGGCCGCATTTTGGGTACGTGCAGCTCAGGCGACTTCTTGTAAGTAAACTCCCAGGTTCCGTAGCCCCTTCGGAGGAGAGAAAGCCCCGCGCTAGGCCTATTTACAGGGAGGTGGCGGTCTCCTGTTTCTGAGGAGCGGGAGGCGCGCCAGCTGGCGAACGCGTTAGCGCGGGAAGCTCTCGGAAGGCGAAAAGAAATAGCTCGCGCCCCGAAACCTTCGCCAACTGCCGAAGGAAATAACGTAGCCGTACGGCGCACGTGCGTGGTGGGTGCGTGGTGGGATGGGGATGGGGACAGGGAGGGCGCGAAGGAACAAAACGTTCCCTCGCGCGCGGCGAACAAAATGGCGCTCGCGCCACAGCGGTAGAAACTGCCGTCCCCTCTCCTCGTGTTCGAGCCGCCGCGAGACTTACGGCGCTTTGTTCCCGGGCAAGGAATTGCCTGTGGGGGCTTTGCTGACGGGGAGCGCGGCTCAAGGTGTGCTTTTTAAAGGATCCTTTGGGGACCCAAACGGCCCTCTGAGTGAAGTTAACTTTGAAATGACGAGGAGAGCGGAACAGGCCCCCGGGCAGCTTCCGCCTAGCCGCCTAGCGGAACGTTAGGGTCACGTGGGATTCTGTGACGCTCGGAGCCATGTGCTTCATTCAGGCCTGGGCCCGGGCCCCATCGGCAGATTCGCCGAAATTACCCACGCCTTGGCGTGTGGAATAAAGGGAAGGCCTGTAGTGTAGTTCAGTCGTTTACCGGGTTTTGTTATTGGTCCTGCTGAATTCTCAGTCGCTTGATGTGCGTCTCGTAAGGAAATAATAGCTGGTATATTGTATATTATATGTCTGTGATTAATATATATGCGTATATATACATTGTGTGTATTATATAATAGGCAGCGGCTTAAATGATTATGATGAATGATATAGCATGTATATGTGTGAGCATGTATGAAATATATTTTAAAAAGTGTCAATAAAGGTTATCTTGCATAGCATCCACATTCTTTCTTTTGGTTTATTGTTTAGACTGCCACCATTATGTCTTCTGAAGAAGGAAAACTGTTTGTTGGGGGACTGAACTTCGATACTGATGAGCAAGGCCTCGAACAGCATTTCAGTTCTTTTGGTCCTATTTCTGAAGGTAATGTGTTTGCCTAATAAATGAATGAGTTGCTGTTGAAGCTAAACCAAAGGAGATGAATGACTTTTTTTCCCCTTTACTCCCAGTTGTTGTGATCAAAGACAAAGAAACACAGAGATCAAGAGGCTTTGGTTTTATCACTTTTTCCAATCCTGATCATGCATCGGATGCTATGAGAGCAATGAATGGAGAGGTGAGATTTTTTTCAAAATTGTATGGTTTGTTATGGCCACAGTCTTAATTATGTCTAGGTACATTTATTTAGTGAGGTGTTTCCAGGGAGTAAAACTACCACAGTAGTATTTAGCTTTTAAAGCATCAGAAATGATTGACAGGCAATTTTTTTACCTTTAATGTATCAATTGAAGCTTTTATATTTTCTTATCTAATTGACTAAATTTCTGGACTCTGATATCCCCTGCTATGCATATCAATTTTGACTATTAGTAAGGAAATAAGTTTTGATACAATCTGGTCAGTATTCACAAACAGAAATATAGTTTCCTTCAAAGATTATCACTTATTCCGTGCAAGTTGGAATGAATCTGTCTTGCAAAATAACTTTCTGTTGCCTGCCTTTCATCAGTAGAAAAGTACATTCAGCATACTGCTAACACTGAGAATGCTGAAGACAGTAATTGGAATGAGGAGGGAATAAATGAGGATTGAACTGTAGAGCAAATCTATGACGGAAGAATGGATTGAGTTGAGACTAAGTTCATATTCCTGAAATGAAAAGTTTAAATAGCAAAGCAGTATATGAGGTAACTAACATGGGCATCCTGGAAGTAAGTACGTGATGCAATGTGATGGAGTGGTATAGTGAATGATGTTACTGTAAACTAAGTCTAGTTTCACTTCCTTCTTAATTATTTTCCATTTATTTTGCTTGCTACTAATTTTTTCCCTTTGCATCTTGTTCTTCATGAAAGAAAATAGTGTGATGATTTCCTTGCAATTCTGAATTAAATAGTGGAGCGCATTCATAGTTTATATAGATATATATCAACTTATTGCTTGTTTATTAAACTTACCATTTTAAGAGCCAAAAGTATTTCTGTAATAATAAAAGCAAACTCTCCAATCACTTATACAGATGCATACTGTATAGCCATTTCCGGAATCTTCTAAGAGGACTAGTTTTTAAAGGATTAATTGAATAGAATAGGAAAAGAAACAGTTGAGATCTTCTAGTCCAGCCCCCTGCTCAAGCAGAAGACCATATACCATTTCAGACAGGTCCAGTCTCCAGTAATGAGTTTTTGCCTTCTGAAGGCAAGCTGTTCCACTGGTTAATTGTTCTCACTGTTAGGAAACTGCCTAGGTTAATACAGCAAGATAAATTAGGTAGATCACTATATTTGGATTGATATAGAAAGTCTGGTACTAATGTGGCATGACTTTTAGCAGTTGAAATTAATTATTTTCTATATTGTAGTCTTCCAAAGAGCTGGTATGGCAAATGACTAGCCTGGCCTTCCTCATTTTACAACCTCCAGCTGTATTTTAACCATAGTCTACAGTCCAATGTGTCTGGAAGACGGTTTGAAGAGGTTAGGAGAGCATATTGAATTTGACATATGGGACATATGGGATGTGCAATGTGTTTACAGTGTTAGGGAGACTGCAGATTTGGGGTAGCGGTTAAGGCATCAGGTTAAAAACTGAGTTCTAGCCCTGTCTTCGGTACTAGTTGAGCTATAAAGCTAGTTGAGTCACCTTCGGCCAGTCATTCTCAGAAGCAAGCAGAAGCAAACTATTTTTGAAAACCTTGCTAGAAAAAGTATAGGGACTTATCCAGGCAGTCTCCCAAGAGTCAAACATTGACTTGAAGGTGTACTCCTCAAAAGCATGTTTTGTCTTGGCATGCTTTTTTAAATGTTGCTTCCCATTCTTTTAAAGTATAAGGTGCCTAAAATTGTTGTGGGACCTTTATATTTAATAAATTATGAGCAGTTACTTATTTAGTTTAGTTTATTAATATTTATATCCCGCCCTTCTCCCCGAGGGGACTCAGGGCGACTTACAGGCAACATTAAAAATACAAATACAATACCATACAAATTAAAACAGTTTAAAAAATAAATAAATTAGGCCTGAATTTAAAACTTATGTTAATGTCACTTAGCATTCATATTCATTAGCTAAAATTCTGTTTTAAGACATTAAATGGTTTTATGTCTTGAAGAACTTGCATAAGAATAATCCGTTCCATTCCTTGATGCTTAATCACATCTAAAGTATTTGTTCGTTATCAGTCTATAGATGGGCGCCAGATCAGAGTTGATCATGCTGGGAAATCTCGTGGATCCAGAGGTGGCTACTTTGGAGGCAGGGGACGAGGTCGTGGCTATTCCCGAGGTAAGAGCAAGACACCTATAATGTTTAATGCATTGAACTAAGGGTGAAAGAGGTGAATTTCTGCAATTCAGTTGTCATTTTTTATAGGCGGAGATAGAAGCTATGGTGGGGACAGAGGCTATGGTGGAGACAGAAGCTATGGTGGAGACAGAAGCTATAGTGGACGTTATGACAGCCGAAGTGGAGGCTACAGTAGTTCCCGTGACTACAGCAGGTAATTGTAGTAGTACAGATTTTATTTTAAAAGTCCATTCTATAGGGAAGAGATATAAAATATGCTCCCTTGTTTTCAGAAGTCAAGGAGGATACAATGATCGATACTCCTCAGGAAGTTCTTCTTATAGAGACAGCTATGACAACTGAGGTAAGTAGGCATTGGAAAGGGAGTGAAAAACTTTTCAAAATGCCCTTAAACTTTCAGTGCTCCAACTTAAACTGGATAGTGGCAGTAACTTATAGCTACTGAGTTAAAATCAAATGTTTTTTCCATGTATTTGCCATTGATTTACAGGCCTTCAATCACATTACTGATGAATAATTTGAGTGCATGTTGGACCTTAAAGAGTTAAATTTTTAATTGAGAAGTTATCGCAGTGCTAACTGGGGGAGGGTCCGAGATTCCTAGCAACACTAATCTAAAAGTATAGGAGTGATGAATTGCTGCAACATGTCCATAAACCTGTGCCTTTATGATTATACCTGCTTCTTGTCCTCAGCTCGCACCGAGTAAAAATCCTTCCTGACTCGAGATCGTCCTTCCAATGGCTGTATTTAAAAAGATTTTTGGAGCTTCGCTGAATCTTGTTTAATTACCTACATGATCTTCCCTTTATATAGCTTTTATCACATGTAGCCTGAAAGCTTCCTCTACAAGATGGCCTGTGTTAGACTTTACTCAAGGGTTTTTTTCAAATGGTTTTTAAGCATTTTTAAAATCCAGTTTTATTTGTCTTGCCTTTGCAATCTTAAGTTGTTTTTTTAACTTGACACATGGGGCCCTACAAAATAAACCTGTTGGAAGCTGACCAGACTTTTGAAAAAGTACAATCATTTGATGTTCATCTCTTGGCAAAACAAGCAAGGGTGACAAGGCAAAAGAATCTTGGTATTAAAGATATTGGTATTACTACATTGATCATAGTAAAAGCTATTTTACTGTAAACCTAAAACTCGAATGCATTGAGAGGTTCTTGAAAATGTTTGTTTATATTGTCCATTTTTTTACTGGAAGAAATATGCATACTTTCAATTAATTGTATTTGAAGTGGATAAGGAATTTCCTGTACTGAGGTTTTGGCTTTACGAAGCCCATTAAAATCCCATCTGAAACAATTCTCTGTTCCTAATGTTTGCACTACACATCTTTGATAGTTTAGTAGCTAGTAAGTAAAAGCATTTTAGATAAGGCCCTGAAGTGGTATCTGAGTAATGAGGGTTTTATTTATGCCAGGAGTTTAAAAAAGTATGAAATACAAATACAGAAATTTGACAAATTGGGAGGGATAATTACAGATAGTTGTGTTTCCCCCTAAAAGTGTTTAAACAATGTCCTTTCATGATTCAGCACCATTATCTATACAAGAGTCTAAATGTATCTTGATATCAGATGAATATTAGATTGTAAATGGGTACTATCAAATATGACTCAAGCATGGCCAATGTATTTGTTATTCTAGAATGTTTCAAAGTAGCAATGCTACTCCAGGAAATCATTTTCACTTCTAGGAGGGGTAGTGGCCGAAATAAAAATTGCGGTCAAATGATGACTTGGTAAAAGAGCTCTAGAGACTTGCTAACAAGAATCCCAATGAGATTTCTCAATACAGTATTAACTTAAAACAGTTTGTAAATGTGTCATTCCATAGTGAATTCAACTTAGATTTGACTCTGACTAGTATTGATTGATATTTCTGGTTTGCAAGTCTATATTGCCATAGAAGAAAAAAGATGCTAAGTTTGTAAGTGTATGGTGATACTTGAATTTGTAATGTTTCCAAATTTTTCAAATATGTTCACTGAGTGACCTTCGTGGGTTGCTACTTGTTTTAACTGTAATGTACTTTAGTATTGGAGGGCATGGAAAAGAACTTCCCTTGCTTGTACAAACACTTCCAAAAGTAGGGAATGCCCTACTTGGTGGTTTGAGAAACAAATGGCTTTGAGCTGGTAGAGAAATAAGCTTTTGACATTTGGAAGGCCTAAGGCTTCTGTTCAGCTTTAAGGCTGGACTGATGCTTACTTGGCCTTACCTTAGTTAGTTCTGTCCTGTTCTTACACTGTGAGAATTCTCTGCTAGCATGTGGAAGCCAGTGTCCTTGGAGACCCCGAAGTGTGTTGTCCTCCTTCAGTGCGATCCATGTGAGACGAAAGCTGCTCTTGGCTAGTTCATTTGTGGAAATAGTCCTGTATTTCGAGGTAACTCTTTTGCTCATGTCTGCATCTTTTCTCCAATAGAGCTCCATTCTTGTTGCTGCAGCAAACAGATCTTTGTTATTGGCAAATTTATTGGGCAAATTTGGGGTCTCATTGGACCCTAGCAGAACTTGGACTCGATCTGTTTGGGGTTTTTTTTCTAATCCTGGGGGGAGGTTCTGCCTGGCTCCTGTAACTTGACATTCTACTTCAAGAAGGAGGGAGGCAGTCAACTAAAATAATAATCTGATCCATTCAGCTACCTCTGTTCTCATTTTTTTCAGTCTCTTGTGTTTGATGAAAACTTGGATTGTTACTTGGAATCATGTTTCCTAATAAAATCTAGCTTGGATGTGGGAGCCTTCTATTCCCACTTCTTAAAATAACTTCATATAATTTTGAACCAGGGCTTAAATGTGGGAGAAAAATCATGTTAACTTGGGGAATCTTCTGGGGACTTGGTGAACAGCGTCACCTGGGCCTGAAGTATCCTGTTAGAACTGTGTAATGACTAAATATTTTTGAAATTTTGAATGAACTTCATTTAAGTGATATTTATTGTTTGCAGGCAAGAAGATTATAGTGGCTATTCTGCCCTAAAATAATAATCCTTGACCACTGAAGTATTGAACAATGAAACCGCTGCTTCACCTAGGGCCTAAAAATCACACTAAAGTAAGTAGATTTTCTTTCTTCCAAGTAATACTGAATAAAACACCTACTCTGAGATTATAATTATTTATGGATTAAATTTATATGGATGGCCATTTTATACATAGGTGACATACGATCAAACCAACAACATACAAATATTTAAAACAAGTATAAATAAAAGAGATGATAAGACGAAATCCATTAGAGTCTTGTACATGATACAGGCAACTTGTTGGCAGGGGATCACCAGGCCTGCTGAAAAAATGAAAGGTCACAAAGATTGGGGTTAGGCTTCCCTCCGGTGTGCTTCCTGTAAAGCTGACTAGAAGTTGGCCTTCATAAATTAAGAGAGAGTACAGAAGTCCCAAAATAATAAATATGTATTCAACTTTTTACAGGCAGAACAGGATTGTGTTCTTCACTGCCTTATATGAGAAAAACTGAATCTAGAAAACATTTTGTTAGATTCCTATTTAGACAAATCTTCCCTGTTGTGTGTGATATCACTATTTTGTGATAGTTCGGACATACTAAGAATCTTTATTACTGTAGAGTGCTGTTAACATTTTTCAAGCCAATCTAGCCAATATGCTGCAATATTCACTTATGTTTTATTCTTTCTGAGTTACTATGGATAATGAATGAGGTACTTAGAGCCCCTCCTGCTTGAAACATTGTATTCTGGTAGTACAGTGATGTAAGCACTAACAGGCATAGCAGTTTCTAAAAAGTAAAACATAATCAGAACTTGGAGATATTAGTTTCAGGCACATGTGACATTGTTTCTACCTTGATAGTCACAAAATAGATAATCAAAAGTTTCTTTTTTCTGTTTTACAATGATTGACTAGTACATCCTTTCTTTACAGGACTTTTTGCTCTATTTGCTGGAATAGTGTGACCATGAACCAGAGGAAGATGGGAGCCAAAATTATCCAGCCAGGTTTGTTTAATAATTTGTATATTTTCTTCCAATAAGGGACATGGAGATAGGAAAAAAAATCGAATCCAGGTTTTGAGTTTAAACATGCCTTCTGCATGGTAGTTGTTGGTGCAAACTTTATACCGGCTTGTATGTATTGGTTCAGTGTGCTAATTGTTCTTATATTTTATATTAGATTGCTGGAATTCACATCTATCAAGATTGTTGTGTCTTCATAACAGACCAAGAGGACTTGTCACTGGGTTATATTAAATTGCTGGAAATACATGTATCCACAAGGACTTTTTTTCTAACTAGCAGATACAGTACCATCTAGGAATCCATACAAAATTTAAAAACACCTTAATCACCTTACTGAACTTGTATATTTGCAAATAATTATTTCAATCCTGTAATGATTTTGGAAGTTGGGGAAATGGATGTACATATCTGCAGTACAGTTGTGTAATGCTTGACCTAAAACTTACT
>JANHFO010001714.1:125417-139957 GCA_032468095.1 Pareas carinatus
GGGTGTACTGTTACAAACACACTGTGCAAAATAGTTCCTTCATACAAAACCAAATGTTTCTATAAGTATCTTAACCTAGCAATCTTTTAAAAATGAACTGTGCTTTTAGAAATTGTACAGCAAAGCATATGTTAGAAACAGCTACCTCCTGCTTCCTGCAATTCTACACTATCTTATTGTCACTCACAATACTTAGCTTTGCTTCACATAACATTCAGCTTGGGTTATATTAATATGTTAAATTAAATATTCAGTCCTATCAAGGCCAAGTGGCTGCAGATGTTTGGCTTGCTAGATCTGAAAATACCACATCTTTGATCTTGGATGGGGTAGCACTTCCCCATTCAACCATGTTACATAAACATGGTACAGGAAGGGTTTTGCACAGCTTCATCTGGTGTGCCAGTTGCGCCCTTCAGTCAATCACTGATGACCTGGTCATCTCGTGTGAGAATCCATTCAGAACCCAGGTGCCTAATTCCAGGTAATATAAACTGATGGAAGCACAGAGATAATTCAGAGGGAAGATACAATCAAAAATGCACATGAAACACCTGTTGGAAACTTCTTAATCTCCAGCATAACTCATAGTGGGATGGCATGGCAGTAATCAGACAACCCACAGAAAAGATGCAACTGGTTTAAGTGGTTCTGAACAGATGTTAATTGTCTGTCTGACCATATTCCAGATACTCACTGCATCAGCTCCTTCACTAGTATGCAATAGCAAATGAAAAAAATCTCCAAGGAAATACATAATTAATAGATGCATCAAAATTGTTGTTTTGTCCTATCCATAATAATTTGTATTCGATAATGATAAATATATTCAGAATCACACAACTATCATTGGTGCATATAGAATAAAGCAATTTTTTACTTGAATGTAATGAGTTTTGCTCCCGGTATTAATATTTGCACAATTTAACTGTAATCCAGCATTAGGCTAAATAAGTCTTACGGTTTTCTTCCAGAAATCAGGGAGGCTATGGGGACCGTTACTCTGGAAGCTCTTACAGAGACAATTATGATAATTAGGTAAGTATGTTGCTTTAGTATGATCAAGTGGGTTTAAGAAGTGTCTGCTCCTGTTATGTAGTAGCTAGTAAAACATAGTACTTAGCCGTCTAAATGCCTATTACTTTACCAGAAGAATACAGCCTAAATGAACTGTCCTGCTGGAGAAAAACAGTGGGGCAGTTCAACATCTTTACAAAATGATTCTTGAACTGTTGGGCAAGTCGATAAAAATTCTGACTGCATTCTTTGCACATAGAAACATCTTCTGGACCATACATTTTGGTAAATAAACCACCACATACCTCTTAGAGTCATGCTTTTTTGAAAGAACAAAAACAGTTTTTGCAAACATCCCCTTAACAAAGGAAACTTAGCTCTTCTTCCCATTCCCCCTTTTCCTCATGTTCCTTCTCAGGTTAATTGACAGCACCATCACCCAAGGCTGTAAACAATTTGGCCTGGGTTGGGAGGAGGGAGACTAGTTTAGTGAAATGTACCAGTTTCTTCAGTGTGCTTTACAATTTGTACCTGCTTCTCGTTCTCAGCTTGCACCGAGCATAAATCCTTCCTGACTCAAGATCGTCCTTCCAATGGCTGTATTTATAAAGATTTTTGGAGCTTCGCTGAATCTTGTTTAGTTCTCTACCTGTATCTTCCCTTTTTGTAGTCTTATCACAAGCAGCCCAACAGCTTCTGCTACAGGATGGCCTATTAGATCTTTTTGGAGGAATTTTTTTTAATTTGCTTTTTTTTCCTTTATTTTTTACAGGTGTGTTTAAGATTCTGAATAATATTTTTTTTGCTTTCCCCCCCTGATTTCATTTGACAAGCCAAGGTGGGGGGGTCTGACCTATATATCACCTATAATTCCCCAGAGCCTGAGCAAGGTGTGAAGATCCTCCTTGTTTTTATAAATGCATTAATACCTTGTAGTTTTGTAAAAGTACTATGATGTAGTGAGGAAGGGGCATGGTGGAAGGCAGCCCCCCCTGATTATTAAGGGAGACTCGTGTTGATCTTCAGAAACAAATTTATACTGTATGATGTACCTAGAACCTGAAGCTTGCAGAACCTGCAAGTTCTTGAAAAACTGTTTGTTTATATTTTTCTTTTAAACTGGAAGACTCACATGTAATTCAATATTGTACTAAAAGTGGTTAAGGTATTCCTGTATTCAGTTCTTTGGCTTCACGAAGCCTATTAAATGCCCTTCTGAAAATGAATTCTGTTCTTGGCATTATAACACTTCAACTCTTTGCAGCCAACTTAAGGCTGCAGTAACTACATGGGTACTTGGATAAACAGAAATCTTGATAGAGGACTCCATCACATGCTACAAGTGTAAAAGTTTTATATAATTTCATATAGATGTTGCAGTAAAATCTTGAAAATGAAGCTTTTAGAACTAGAAGAGTTGTTTCAGTATTAGAAGTGTGCAAAATACTTTGTTTTGAAACATTTCAAGTGTGAAATTTTGTGGAAGTCTTAAGAGGTATTTTGAACTTGAAGTTTAGATGCCTGAAATGGCTCATTTCTCGCATAGATGTTTCACCTTTTTTTTGCATTGAACTTTTTGAACGTTTAATGGTAAAGTGCTGTTAAAGCTTTGCATACGAGACACCATTGTGGCATTTTTCGGACTCCCTGGAAACCTTTGCATTGCTTAGATATAGCAAATAAACACATTTTAAAGGTTATCAGACATGTGAGATTCAATTAAATATGATGAAAAAATTACCTTCTGGTTACACATTCCCAGGCACTATAATTTGTTGCTGCCTCAGTTTTTTATGCATTAGTTAAAAGTATGTAAGTTGTCATAAGGGATGATTGTCAGTCACTGTTCATCTTGCCAATTGAATTTCTCAGAAGTTTTAGTTTCTTAAGTATTTTGTGACAATCACAATGCATACATAGACCTTATTAGGTCTGCATTATATTTCTGAAATGAAGTTTCATTTCAGGCAGAAGAATTTTTCTAGATACATCACTAGGTACCCTTGAATATATATGTGTTTCTTGCTAAAATAATAGAGCAGATGCCTATTAAAGCAGGATTTTAGTTCCTTTCAGAAATCTTTCATCGTTCTTCAAATCAGCATTGTAATTATGCAATATTAAAAGGGAAAAACACAATTTTTCTCAGTATAGTTCATAGCACTGACTATAATTCAGCTGTTCCTGCAGATTCTTAGTATCAAATGGAAAAAAGTATATATTGATCTATATGGCCTCAGGAAATAGCTAAATTAGTCTACTTTCATGTATTTATTTAAAAAAAAACCATTTCGTGGGCTTCTGAACAGGTCTCGCTTTTTGAGCCCCAAATCTTAACTATTGAAAAAGGACTGCTTGTTGATACATTGCTGATTTTGGGCCTCATTTACCACTATACCACAAAATTAATGTGGTACAGGTATGTTACAGAAAATGTTGAAATGCAAATGCTGAAGTGGAAGAAGCAAGTAATGAAACTGCAAGACTTCATACCAATTATAAACATTGAAGTATTTTAATGTGCAGCTCCCCCATCCTAAGGGCCAACATGACATCATGAATTAAGTCAGATGTCGGAAGAGTGATAAAATAAGCTGCATGTGTTGGAAAAATGGAACCTGTTCAAAGCAATTGTATATGTTGATATATGCCTTAACTGTCCCTGGCAAAAGTAGCTGGTGATAATAGATAGCGGAACTTGTTTCAAGAATTTTATATGTCCACCCAGAATGGAAACTTCCGGGTGTTAAATAATTTAAAGCTTCAGTTATAGTCGGATCATGCAGGGGTCCATAATCAAGATTGCTGTGTTGAATTGCACATAATGTATTGAGTAGAAGTGCCTACAGATTAATTGACCTGTAGCAGAATCTTCCATGTTCTACATTAAGACCTCGTATCCTGTGTAGAGACAACTTCTTCGATGTAGTCGTCAACTTATGACCACAATTGGGACCAGAATTTCCATAATAAGCAAAGTGGCTGTTGAGTTGTACCAAATTTTGCCACAGTTATTAAATTGTAGTTAGGTGAATCATGTGGTTAAATCTGGCTTCTCCATTGACTGCTTCTCAGAAGCCAGCTGAGAAGGTTGCAGATGGCAATCACATTACCCTCTGACACCGCAATTGTAAATACATGGCTAGTTGCCAAGCATCAGAATTTTGATCATGACTGGATGCTCCAATTGTAAGTGCGAAGCTGTTCAGTCACATTTTAGTGCCATTGTAACTGAATGGTGACTAAGTGAATGGTTAGTTGTAAGTCAAGGGGTGCCTGTGGTTCTAAAGTGAAGTTGTTGCTGTTCTTTGTCTTTGATTTTTGCGTCTTGAATGCATAGAGTTGCCTTGAACTGTGAGATGGGCAGCAAATAAATAATTGTCTTGTCCTTGAACCTGGATCAACATAGAATGTTTAATATAAATTATCCCCAGAATAATGAGGATTCACCTGGAAGGCTCCGTTGTCAAAATATTATCACACAATGAATACTGAATTAGAATTGTAACCTGGCTTTATTTGGCAGGTGGAAGGGGCACCTCTGGATCCTGGAAGAGAGTTTACCTGAAGGCTGGAGTTGAAAACAGACTTGCTCTTTGGGTACCTCTCAAGCTTCTGTCTTGTGCGTATGTTGATGTGGTCATTCGCAGACTTGAATATTAGAGGATCAAGTCAGCCAGTCTTAATAGGTTTTTTTGGGGGGGAGTACTAATTTCATACGTTAGTATATATGCCACACAGCCCTTAACCAAGGCAGGCTATGAGTCTTTGGTTACGTTGAGCTAATAGTTAATCTAGCAACCAAATGACATCCTACTACCGTGTTTCCCCGAAAATAAAACACTGTCTTATATTAATTTTTGCACCCAAAGATGCACTAGGTCTTATTTTCAGGGGATGTCTTATTTTCCACCGAGGCCGCCCAGAACTGGAAGTCCGAGGCCTTATTATCGGGGAGGTTTTATTTTCAGGGGGTGCCTTATATTTCAGTGAGAGGCAAAACTAAGTAGGTCTTGCTTTCGGAGGATGTCTTACTTTCGGGGAAACGGTAATAAGAGAAGGTTCATAAAATCTGGAATGTAATTTTTTTAAGATGGGGCTCTCATCTTTATTAAAATACTTGCGGCTTCTAAAAGGTTTTCCTTCAAAAATCAATCTTGCTATTTGTAGAGTTCATCAAAACAAATGTGAGGGTTATGATAAAAAAACTCCCATTTTTAAGCAACAAAATGAAAATGAAATGCCACAGTTCTCAATTGTTCCCAATTCAGAGTTATCCTTTAGTCCTATCCCTTGTAAATACCACTCATTGGAATGTTTTTTAGAACAAACTAATAATAGCTTCCCCATTGCTGCTGCTTTTATGCCAAGTTTTGTGTTTTGTGGCTTATACGTAGTGACTGGGTTGTATGTGGCCTGCAGCCCCCAGCACCACCCCAGATATTGTGTAAATTCATGCAAGCAAAGGTTTAACACTGCAGGTAGTCCTCAACCATAATTGGGACCAGAGCCTCTGCTGCTGAGTGATGCAGTTAAGTGCAAATTTATACTTTTTGCCATGGTCATTAAGTGAATCTGGCTTTGCTTATGGGAAGCTCCCTGGAAAGGTGGTGAGTGGCAATCGTGATCCCAGAGCTCTGCAATCGGATATAATACACACCAGTTGCCAGGTGTGCTAATTTTGATCATGTGACAATGTGATGACTAAGTGTGAGGATGACAAGTCAATTTTTTCACTGCCATCTTCAACTTCATTAAACAAATGGTTCTAAGTTAAGGACTACCTGAACCTTTACTTTAAAAATGCACAAATGAACCCAAAAAAGGATAGAATAAACATCTCTGTGCTCCCACCCCTTTGGAGTAATGCCATGCCACCTGTAGTCCTCAAACATTTTTAGGACAATCCCTAGCAATAACAAAAATAGAGATTTTTTGCCTTACACTCCATCGCATTTTTTCCTGCAAGGTTTGTAAAAAATGTTTTACTATTTCTTGACCAAATGCCATCATATTGCTTAAAACCAAGTGATAATCCCTCAAAGCAAAAGAGGAAAGTTCTTTTGGTCTTAATGCCAAGAACTTTTTATAAAAAAAAGTAGTTTCCCTCTTTCACATAAATGACAAAAGTGGAAATTCTTACAAATGTTTTCCCCTAACCTTGTTCAGGAGAATTGTATAGGATCGGAATTTTCTTCATGGTGGAAGCAGAAAAGATAGGAGTTATATTCCCTCTATATTACCATTCTAAGATAATTACATTTTTTTCAGTGGCAGGAAACTGCCTTTTTTAGGTTAGATGCACAAGTGTTCTTCGCCACAAGCTTATTCTGGGTGTAGATTGTGATATTTTTCCCCATGTAGAGAATTATTTTACAATGCTCATTTAACTGATACAGAACAAAATACAATTGTAATTACACACTGGTAAGTAAGTCAGGAAAAGGAAGCTTAGCTTCTGAGGAACAGAAAGTCTGCTGAAAGTCCTCTTTTGTAACTTTGAAAGCTACATTGAAAAATGATATTTGAAACTGGCTGTAGGGAGGCCAGCTTGGTGTAATTATGTTTTCCTCTCTTCCAAAGGTGGGTGAAAGCTTCAAGACAAAAGTATTATACTTCCTTTCTTTGTCTTTCAGAATGAGCCAGCAGGTGTCAAGTGCGGGAAATCAGGAGTCCAGGCAGTTCAAAAGAATATATAGGCTTATTGCATGCTAAAGCTCTTTACAAGAGCTCTGAATTAACAATCAAAGCAAGCTGGCAGTAGATAAGAGTCAACGGAATTCAAGGCGGGCTGAACTTAAATCTCTTGTGGCCGCAAAGGGACTCGAGACTGATGACGTGTTTGACCCCTCCCTCAAGCTCAGCCTGGTCATCTACAGTGGGAGATCCCAAGAGGGACTACTGCCACAAAAATATTTAAGGATTATATCCTCATAGTGTCCAAATTACAGGGAAGAAGACCAAGAGCTGCATTCCATTGTCCAGAACAAATAGAAATATGAAATAGAATAATGATCCTAAATTACTGAATACAGATTACAACTGTAATGTTGGGGGGCTGACAGTGGTGATGGGGAACAGGAACAATTTAACAAAAGAAACCAAGTAGTAATCATTCCTCTTTACTGGAGCCCAGCAAGCAGTAACCAGACTCCTTTCTGCCATGCTTTAATGTGGTATCCCACCCAAACTGAAAGATTGTATTTAAAGGCCTAAATAGTCCCTTTTGGCATGATGAATTAATTAATTCTATGAATTAATTGTAAAGAAAGATGCTTTCCAGCATAAAGATTGGTATTATATTATTACTAATGTAATAGTTGGGTCAGTGGTGTCGAGAGAAGGAAATACTTAGATTTATATCAAAATTGTTTTTCTTCATCACCTACAAGTAGTGATGGCAAGATTGAGCATTGTATTGAGGTGGCTTCATTTTAAAATTCTGAGGTGGGAAGCGGATGTGTGTGTGTGTATGTATGTGAATTTTTTAGTGTCCTCAAAATAATTTTTGGGCATTATGATCAGATCGTAAAAGTGTTGCAAGGATATTTATTTTAAAATAAATTCTTGTTGAAGTCATTCAGCGTCTTTCGTTTTGAATCATTTCTTTCTATTGTTCAGGCAATAATATGACATGTCAACTCCAGAGATATTTTAAATAGAATTAAATGTTTAGTAGCATTTCATTAGTATTTCCAACCTTTTTTTGAGGCTGGGATGGTCCCAGTTCAGATTGTTGGTCAAACTGTCAGTTTCTAGTCATTTTTGGACCACTGTGACTGCTGTTGCTTCAGCCATGATGATCTCCCTAATCATCCTACTGGAAAGACTTTTGGGGACAGTAATCTGCATGACACTCTTTTCCCTCCTCTTCTTTCAGAATTCTCCCCCTAGAATAAAGTACACATTCAGTACATTTGCATCTAAAAGGCATGAGTATGGTTTGACAGTTTGGGGAATCAATAAGACCACATTTGTTCATGGAACTAGTGGGAATGCTGCTGAATATATTCGGGATGCCTCCTACCCTCTACATATTTGGATCACCCTCACAGACTTGGTTCTGTTTGTCCTTACCATAAAAAATTAGATGGGTGATTCTAAGGGAGCCCTACTTCCAGAATGCACTTCTCAAAGAAATGCTGGAAACCTGTTTTCCTGTCTTTTTGAAGCTGAGTAAGAAGTTCCTCTTCTCACACTATAATTTGCAATAAATTTGATTTAAAACATTTTCTTTACGCTGTGATAGTGATCTTGATAGGTTTTATTCTATCCCTGTATATATAGTGTGGCAAAAAAGTATTTAGTCAGCCACCAATTGATTTCCAAATCAGACAATGTGATTGTCTGGATTTTTTTCACATTTTGTCTCTCATAGGTGACGTATGTCTATGATGTCAATTACAGGCCTCTCTCATCTTTTTAAGTGGGAGAACTTGCACGATTGGTGGCTGACTAAATATTTTTTTGCCGCACTGTAGTTTGTTTCAGTATTGCACCAACGGGAAAAGTCTACCTTGCATTGATCATGATGTTTATTTACTGTGCTTATTTAATTCAATTTAGATGTTGTCCAACTGCACCCTGACTCAGAGGCTCCCAAATAAAACAATAAAAATGCAATACAGATTAAAGCAAGGTGGGATCCAGTCATTTTATACAATAAAATGAAAATAGACAAATTTGAACTAGAGACTAGAGAAGAGCCAGATGCCAACAGAATGTGCCACAAGGATTTCAGAAAACAGGAACCACAACAGAAGACATGAATGACATCATATTCTGGACATGCAGAGACAGACAATTCCTGAAATAATCAGGCTCTATACCATGTAGGGTTGATGACCAGCAGCACTTTATATCACTTCCAAAAGCATACTGGCAAATTAAACAGCTTATGAAGCAGAGGTGTCACATGGGCAACTGAGGCATGCCCATTGTTGCTCACACTTGCATTTCAAATTTGAGTTTTCAAGGGCAATCCAATGTATAGCGCATTGCAGTAGTTGAGCTGTGAGGCATGAATGATTGTCTGAAAGACTTCCCAGTTCAAGAAGGAGCACCATATCAGATGCAGACATAAAGGCGCCCCTTGGCTGCCATCTGCTATTTGAGCAGCATTGGAGTCCGAAAGGATCCCTGAATTATGTACCAGTCTTGAATGTGCAAATGCTAAACCATTTAAGAGTATAGTCAGAAAATCCTTGGGTTCAGGAGGCCCTAATATCCACAGCCATTCAGTCTTCATAAGCGTGAGTCAGTTACTCCACATCCAGGATGAACTGCCTCCAGGCTGAGTCAGAACCTCAAAAGCATCATTTGGCATTGAGGTTGATAAACATAATGGTATCACCTGCATATTAATGATAAATTCCAATCAGCAGATGACCTCATCCAGCAACTTCATGTACAGGTGGGAAGAGAGCATCAACCCTATGGTACCCCACATAATTTTCAACACCAACTGGAATTGACTATGAAGGAAGAGAAACACTGAAAGTTAAGGTGCTCTTGATTCCCAACCTCCATAGCCAGCTGAGAAAGATACTATGGTTGATGGTGTCAACGGCCACTGAGATATCAAGAAGCACAAAGATGGAGGTGCCACTTCCATCTTGGCTCTGCAACAGATCATCAAGTGCAATCAAAAATTTAATTCAGTCCCATTCTGGAACCTGACTGAAATCGATTAAATAATATGCTTTCTCAAGGGTCTTCTGCAACTGCAACTGTAGTCTGACTACCTTCTCAGTAACCTTCCTCCCAAAAGAAAAGTTGGAGACAGGATGGTAGTTATTTAAAAATTGGAATCAAGGTCAGACTCTTGAGGAGTTGTACTACCACCACCTTCAAGATTGAAGACAGCAGCTTCTATTTCAACATGACCAACATATTTGCATGAACCTACTATGAGTCGCCTCCCTGGCCTCTTTCACAACTCAGCAAGGACCTAGCTCCAATAAATAGGTGGTGATAATGAATTGTGTCTATGAATGGGGAGGTGATATGATAGAATACAGAGGCATGTCCAACATGCAGCCCATAAGCCACATGCAATTCTGGACAGTTCACAATGTGGCCCCACAAGATTGTAAACTTCTAAAATGTGATTTATATACATAGCTATATTAAATATTTTATATGTGGTCCAGGACAGTTCCTCTTCATTCAATGCAGCCTAGGCAAGCTAAAATGTTGTACATCCATGGACTAGAGCAGTGGTCCACAGCTTTTTTGGCACCAGGGATCAGTTTCATAGAGGATAGATTTTCTGTGGACTGGAGGTGGGAGGGAAAGGGAATGGAGACATGGCACTTCATGGAAGGAGACTTTCCTGCTCTGCTCTGGAGGAAAATTGGAGGACAGAGAGAGGCCTTCCAGTGGAATGGGTCAGCGCATTCGGAGGGGGGTGCTCAGAGTTTCATTACAAAGAAGAGGGGATGTTAGGCCAACTCGGCTTTCACAGGCTTGGTGGCATTGAAGGGGGTGCAAGCAAGAGAGGGATTCCCTTGGAGATGCAGCGATTGGGGGGAGGGAAGGAGTGGCTTCTCCCTGCCCCACCCTCTCCCCAATTGCAGGCATGCTGACGTGCTTGGTTTGCGGGTTGAGTGATGAGAATGGAAGAGGAGTGGGAAGGAATACGGGGGTGGGGGAGAACATGGAGCTCAGGAGTTGAGAACAAGTTGGAGGCCAATGGGGAGCCTTTGCGCTGGGTGGCTTCTGCCCTGGCATCCTGCTACCCTGCCTCCGTCCCCTGCCTGGGGTGCCTTCAGCTGCATGGACTGGTTGGTGTCCCTCTGTGAAACGACATCGGTCTGCGGACTGGGATTTGGGGACCCCTGGACTAGATGAAGCAGCAGTTCCCCAGGAGGGAGCACTTTCCAAGGAGCAGGGTGAGATAAGAGACAACACTGTCTGGAGCTGGATTGGTGAAAGGAGGAGAGGTTTTGTAATAGAGACTCTCTAGAATCCCCCACTTTCTTTCTGCAGGTTCACCTGCTACTTGTCTGGCTATTGTCCAGTCTGTGGTTCTTCTACTTGTCTCCCAAAGTCATTCCTAAAGACATTATTGCTGAACAGTCATCAATGACTGTAATAATGTTGAGGAAATATTGATATTTCATCACATTTACTGGGGTGAAATTATTCCAAATGTAAACTCTTACCAGTTACATTCACTTCAGGTTTTGATGCTTTATCTCTCAGAGCATCTCAGTAAGGTACTTCTTGGGATTGAGATGCAGCAAAGGGCATGGGGGGCACACTACAGCCCAAGGCCCAGCCATCTTCCCACTCCAGACAGCAATCAAGGCCTTGGTTGAGCCTTCTATCAGATCCTCAAGAAGGGTGCAGATGGCAGATCTTAAGAGTCTCCGCAATGCAATGTTTGCTGAAATTATGTTCAGATCAGTTCAACTCATTCTGTAAAGCATGGGAGAGACTATCTAGTTGTTTTACTTACAGCAGCAATATCGATAGAAGCAGTGAAAAAGGATAGCAGTAGTAACATCAAGTTGGAAGTGTGGAAACATATGAAAAATAGTTCACCCTTCAGGTAAAATACAGTCACCTGGAGAATGAGAGGAATAATTTACAACTTAGCTAATCTTAGTTTTTGCAAAACCAACCTTTGATTTCTCTTTCATTTGGCATGATAGAAATAAAACAATTCTTCATAATTAGTTGCAAGGGCAGCTCCATATATAATAGAACTGTAAGCCATCCAGAGTGATTGATTGAGATGAGTAAGTAAAGAAATTGAATGTATATATTAACATTGTATTGCATTGTTTTGCACTGCACTGCACCACACTACACTACACATTACATTACATTACATTACATTACAAGCTGTTAGGGTCAGACAGGTTATTTCAAACCACCATTATCAGCCACTCTAGTGTCCTTTACTGACTTACTGGAGCATACCTATTTTTTAACCCCTTGTAACCAGAAGAGGGAGAGACACTAGCACTGACCAGGAGGAAGGTTAGTGATCCAACCACTGGTGGGGTTTTGCAAAGGAGGGAAGCCAGGTTTATGAGCTAGGTTTCTGCTCTGATCTACTGGGCAACCGCAGGTCTCTCCCCTTACTTTAGGCAAATAAGCCCCCTGCGTGCAAAGACAGCAACTCTGGGGCAAGCTTCCCAAAGTCCTTCCCTTATTTAACCTTCTTCCTTCTCCTCTCCACAAATCCATTTTCAATAAAGAAAATACAAAAAAGCTGGGAGATGGACACAGCCTTGTTGATTTTTCTCCTTTCCCTGCCCCCCATTTGCTACTTAAGCATAACTCTCTGCCTCTACCCTCCAATCTTGATCCTCTTTAACAATTTAATTTACTGAGGACTTCCAGCGGATGGCATGGTGGCGAGGCAGCAGGTTTCGGGAGCTCCCAGACCATTTGATGGACCAGGACTTTCCAAGATCCTAAGCTTCCCCGAAGAGGAAGTGGAGGAGAGGGAGCCTTCAGGGGTCCCAGGGTAGGTGACAACCATCCTGAGACAGATGAAGAATCCCCTCTGAAGCTTCACCAAGACAGCTGTGACAGCTGTGGAAGCAGCAGCAGTATAAAGCTGTAGATGAGCTGTGAAGTCAAGCGTAGGGTTGTTTTTCAAACCTCAAAAAGCACTTCATTGGAGAAACAGCTACCTGGTAAGCTTTTTAAAATCCTACATCCAAAAAGACTTGATTACCTGGTTGAAAGGAAGAGTGAGAGAGAAAGTTTTTCCTGGAGAGATGCTGAAAAATGGAGACTGAAAGCGGAAGGGCTGAAACTGTTACGGAAAGATTCTAGATGAAAATTAAAAGTTCTAGAAAGAAAAATTTCGACTGATTGAAAATGAACTTTATGAAAAGATTTTTCCATATCTTGGCTTTGAAAAAAGGGAAGATTTATAATTAAAAGCCTAAGAATTTTTGTTTGTTGCCAGTGTATTTTTAAATTCTAAGTGACATCTGGTGGTGAAAACAAGAAACGCAACCTTGAAAATACCTGTGGTTTGTTTTGGAAGAAAAAGAAAATATTTGGACTTTGAAAGCAAGAAAATGAAACTGTAAATTGCCACAAAATGAGTAGCCTCCAAGAAGAGGATCTATTCAAGCAAAATCTGAACTTATGAATCAAGAGATGTTGCAGGCAATACAGAAAATGTTTGGTGAGCAAAAAATTGAAATTTGAAAAATTAAATAAAAAATTGAATGAACATAAGGAGTGAATTATACAAAATCAAAAAGAAATTGTTGAAGTTAATGAAAAAATAGGTGATTGTGAAAAAAATAGAGAAACTGGAAGAAAATCAAGAGATGTTTGCTGATTTGAGTACATTAGAATTGAAAAAAGCAAATTACTATGTGAGACTACAAAATGTGCCTGAGGAGAAGGAGAAGGGTGATGGACAAAAAAGGAAGGTGGCAAAATTTTGGCTAAAGTTTTGAATATCTCAGATGGTGAAATGTACAAGGAAATTGATGAAATCTACAGGATGAGTACTGCTTATGTAAGAAGACACAACCTTGCAAGGGAATACATGTGATATTTATGAGAAAAACCACCAGATGGGAATTACTGAATAGAGCACGAAATACAGAAATAACAATTGGCAACAATAAGATTGTGGTGCTGAAACAGGTACCAAAGAGAATTAGAAACAACCGAAGACAATACCAATTCTTACAACACATCTGATTAAAAAAGATGTAAGAGTCAGATGACTCATTCCAGAGGGAATTATTTTCTACTGGAATGAGACCATATGTTACTTGAACTCAGTCATGAAAGCAGAAGATTTTTTGCAATGACATGCAGCCTATTTTGAGCAACAAGCTTTCCTCTCAACAAACTGAAAAGTTGGTTGAACAAGAAGGAACAATCACAGACACAAGTTGAGATGCAACAACTAGACCTAAGTGATTTGTTCGAAAAGGAAGATACTGTGCAACTCAGACTACAATCTAGGGAACTGGTGGAAGTTAGACAATTAAGACAGAGGAACAAAAATATATGGCAGAAAATAGAACATAAATGGACTGAATTCACAAAAGAAAATAAACAGAGATTAAATATGGATATAATTTGTTTGCAAGAAACACATATTAAAGAGCAACATCATAAATTATTAGAGAATCCAAAACATTTTCAATTATATTATAGCTCAGCAGCAAAGAAGAAAAGAGGCATTGCAGTATATATATTAAAAATTAAAAAGTGAAGCTTATTTACAAAGATGATGATGAAAGAATATTAATGATTTGAACATTTTATAAAAGAATTTAATGGTAGCTATATATGCACCAAATACAAATCAAGAAAATTTCTATTATGAACTGTATGATAAATTAATTGAGTTGCAATACGGAAACTTTTGTTTAATTGGAGACTTTATTTATTTATTTTTATATTTTTATACCGCCCTTCTTTCCAAAGGGACCCAGGGCGGTGTACAGTCATTTTAAAACAACAGAAACCACAATACAATAGACAAAACAAACACCATGTTTAAAACTAATTAAAAATAATAAATT
>JANHFO010001714.1:140057-150536 GCA_032468095.1 Pareas carinatus
TGCCTCCAACCGGGCAGGATCCGACCTTTGGCGTCACTGCCACCATCTCCGCTTTCTCTGTCCTCGCTGCCATTTTCTCCATTCCCTCGTGTCTTCTCAGTCGTCACCGCCTGGTCGTGGGAGCCCTTTGCTCTCCCGAAGGGTGCCCGTTGATGTCTTCTTTGGAGAGGGTGAAGGGTTTAGAGCAGTTTTCCCCATTCAGGGGGATCGGGTGTGGGCCCGTCCCCACATACCAGACCGTTGGAGTCTTGTCTCTCCCGGCCCCGACGCTATGGAGGCTGCTTCCCTGTGGCCATTTTCCCCGGATCTGATGATAGATATAGTTTAAAATGTAGTTATTGTATAGGTGACTGTTTCTAACTGATTTATTGAAGTATGTTGTGTTTTATTTTTATTTTGTTTTTTGTGTTTGTTTTTGAAACAAAATCTTATTAAAAAAATTAATTTACCAAACCTACAACAGTATGTATGCCTGGAAAGAAAGTGACAAAATATGTAAGTTGCTTACCTTGATGAGTGTGAATCAATGTCTATTGTTCAAGTCTCATATGCAATCAATGTCTTTTATTGTTTGATCACTTACTTCCTGATGCATAACATATACCCAGTGTATGTATCATTTATTTCTGTACTTTATCAAAAGACTTGGGGGAAAAACGCTTAATAAATGCTTTTTGCTTTGCCTGAATTACTTGCTGATTTGTATTTTCAGATGAGCAAAGCAGTTCCTCTGCAAAAGTAAAAAGTGCCTCTCTCAAATTTAGGGATCAAATTCTTATCAACTCCACACTCAACTCACGCTTAGGTTTTGAGGCAACAGCATCTGACAGAAATATTTTACCATTCATAATGTCCTTCACCATTTTTATTATTGTAGAAGCATTGAAAGAATTAAAATTAAATTATAGGATGGACTAGACATATGATCAATATCTGATAATTTTATTGATGTTTATTTTATTCCTTTCAGAAATAAAAATTTATTTTATTGAAGTAAAGGATTTATCCCATTCCAGTATCAGGTCTTGTCTAAGTTTTTTAAACTGGATAGAGTTTAAAACCTTTTTGGAGTGGGAAAATAACCTAGAAGTCAAAGTGTGCACCTCCGGCCCATCTTTCTCCACTGCTGGTTATTTATTTTCAACTCTTTCATGTATATTTTGATCCCTCTTGTTTATTGTAAAACACCTCTTCTGAACATTTTGTTCTTCTAAATTGCTTTAGAAGGGAATTCAGTAAAGATAAACAAATATTCTGTTACCTAACACAGCACCTTCTATTGAGACTACCTCCATTGGATTGTCTATGTTGTTTGTATATAAATGTGTGCATTGATCTGAAAGAGAAGACGAGTGCTCAGTGAGATTTGTCATTGGGATTCTGTAGTTTGTCAGTTAAGGAGTGACAGTTGGAATATCCAGTGACAGTTGGAAGTGGACATTTGGGAGAAGAATGAAAGAGACGTTGGTCATTAAGCATTGGAGATAAAGAGAGATAACCGCCACTCTCTGTCCATGGTCACCATTTCAAGAGTTTTAATTTTTTTGCTTCAATGACCTACCAATGACTTCTCCTAGCAGGACCAAGTATGAAGGATGTTCAGAATTATTATGCAACACCATCTGGAAAGTCACTGGTTTCCCAATATTGAAATGGTGGAAAGTAAGTGAATTCCTATTCAAATAAATTATTATAGATTCTTTATAATAGGAACAAGCTGAATATGTGGCTGTTCTTTTAAAGGATTTTGCTTTTTAGATTTGCAGAAGCCAAAACTGAGTTTCGTGCTAACGTCCCTGGGTGACTCCTGTTGTTAATACAGTAGGTGCTAATGAACACTGTTCTGCTTAAGTTTTGAGCCCTTCTTTCCTGGAATAACAATTAAATGGCTCTTTATCTATTTGTGTTTAGTGGAAACTACAATTGTACATTTGAAATTGTTAAATAGATGTGGCTAATGTGTTCAGAAAAAAAGTAACAAAAAATATTCGGAAATCTGAAAAGCATTCCTTTGGGGCTATCCAAGTTCATACCTAAGGCCAATAAGTGCTGAGGATTTCATAAAATATATAGCAAGCTCTGTTGTTGCTGTTGTTGTTGTTGTTTTTTAATTTGAGTGCTAGGAGACTAAAAGCAGTTTTCCAGTAATGATGTCCCAAAAAAGGAAGAAAAGCTGTGTTCTACTTCGTCTTTAAAACCAGGCACAAAAGCCTGACTTACATTAGCTTTGTGTAACAGTTGTGTAACCCTTTGCCCTCCTAATATTTTCCCAATGAAAACGTCTCACTACAGATTGTTCTCTGCAGATCAAAACATGCATTCAATCATAAAACATAATAAACAAGAGTGGATATGGCCTAAGAGGAAAATGAGAAAATTAAATCATTTGGTACACTTTCAAAGAGGGGCAAAATACAGCTAGACAAAATGCAAAGAGAAATGTGGCCATGGAGCTATAAATGTCAGCAGTCCTTTTTTGATCTCTTTTTACAGAAAAGCAAGCAGGCTGCTGGTGAAGTATATTAGGATCAGCCCCCAAAGCAGAGAACAGTTTAGAGCAGTGTTTCGCAACTCAGCAACTTTAAGATGTGTAAACTTCTTTTGAATTTTGGAAAACTCTGAGAGTTGAAATCCACGTATCTTAAAAGTTGTTGAGAAACACTGGTCCGGTGTGGAAGAATTGTTTATGGCAAATGCCACAAACATTCCATTGATCCAAGAAGAAATTCTTCCTACTACGCCATACCCTTGTTTGTCCAAAGGGATTCCATACCCATGCATCTGTATAGATAAAAGCTTGAACTATTTCGCTTTCATTTCAGCATGCTGATGTCATCAACATGGCTCATATCATCAACATGGTTGATAGACTAAGTCAATTGTGAATGAGAAGTAATGAAGGGCCTCTCGGCAACAAAGTAAGCGGCCCGGATTTCTTTCTTATAGTTATATGAACCTTTATTGGCATTCTAAGTTGGATTTATGTTTAATACTTAAATAATATAAACTGTTCAGTTTGTAGTGTATAGAAAGATTTATTAAACTATGTTAATGGGGAAGGATTTCTTAACTTTTAATATTCATAATATACCTGCCATTTGTTTACATCTCATGGTTATGTCACTGTTAACATAATACTCTGCTTTTTTGGTAACTATTGGCTATTTGACTGCTATTTTAATGCCAATATATTTTATCTAAGCCTTTTAAAATGCACTGCTTCTTGTAAGCAGCTTTTAAAATGCACTGCTTTTTGTAAGCAGCTTAAAAGTATTTTCAGGGTGTTATTTTTCAGATTTTTGAATGTGGAAAAGCAGTATTTTTTTTTTACTTGTAAACAGCTCAGGTTACTTAGAAAGTGAGATAGGTGGTGTATAAATTTGATTAGTGTTAGAAATTCTGTTTTATTATGTAGAAATGGTAGCAAAGGATGGTTATATACCCATACTGATCAGATAAAGTGTACAGTGTACAGTCACCAAGGGCCTTGCTGCTTAACCATTTCAACTGTCACAAGAAACTGTCCTCAGAACATAAAGAACCATAGATTATAACCATAGATGCAAACTAAACACTGCCATCTGCTGGTTGAATAATTCTGTAGCTGTTGCAGCGCAAAATACATTCCAACATGTATTCCAACAATTAGTAAATAAATTTATATTGTTAAGAAATCAAATGAGAGGAAAATTTACTCCCAATGGAATAAATAGTGGAAGTCTTTTACACCTCTATGTTACTCATGTGGAAGCGTCTGTATAATAGTATAAATGTATGCTTCACTATTTTGTTTTGATTTGATTTCCTAAGTTCATCTACATAACTAATAAATTATGATTACAAAATGATCAGCCTAGATTATTGGGGCCCAGTTAAATGCTTATTTACATAGGATGTTGAGACGGATAGCTTCAAAAGCTACTGAACATTGAAGAATATGGCATGTTGAAAGTAAGAATGGCATGTGTCTTGGCATGGTATGGACAGGAATCTAGAGAGCCTATTATTTGCATAGCATTCATCCAAGCAACAGACATATCCATTGTGAAAAAAATAATTGAAGACCTAAGGATGCTGCCCAAATATTTGGGGGCGACTCATGAGCAAATATTCTTTGGAGTCATTGTGGGACCCCATTGAACATTTTCATGATTTTTGCCTTATGGAATATTGTTTCAACAATAATACATAACACTTTTTTGCTCAATCTTTTTAATCTTGGAGGCCTTCTGAGTTTCTTAATAGGAATCCTAGTCTTAATTCCATTTGAGGGGCTGCCACAAAGAAGAGGGAGTCAACTTATTTTCCAAAGTACCAGAGGGCAGGACAAAAAACAATGGGTGGAAAATAATGAAGAGGAGCAACCTGGAATTAAGGATAAACTTCCTAACAGTGAGGACAATTAACTAGTGAAACAGCTTGCCTTCAGAAATTGTGGGTGCTTCATCCCTGGAGGTTTTCAAGAAGAGACTGAGCAGCCACTTGTCTGAAATGGTATAAGGTTTCCTGCTTGAGAAGGGGGCTAGACTAGAAGACCTCCAAGGTCCCTTCCAGCTCTTTTCTATTCTAGTTCCTAACTATTATATTCCTTATCAATCTAAGGAACATTTTGGGCTCTTACATGAAGCTTTAGAAGTATTTTCCCAGCAGCAACTCAAGAGTCCCTTTGAGAATTGCAATGTTATTGCCCTGGGATCATTCTAGAATTTTCACATTAGACTGCTTAGGGCCTCTCTGGGACCAGAGTACTGTTGCAAGATTATTGCATCTTGTCTTCAGATCTTTCTGGAAACTGTCATGCCATCCAGTTAGGAGCAAACTGCATAACCCAAAGCTGAAAGATGGCATATTTAACCTTCCGCAGACAATAGATAGCTATAACATATACAAGACAAAGGTGGGATATTGGACTTAAGTAATTGTAACAATCCAGATAATGGGCAAAAAGTAACTGAAGGATCAAAGGAAATTCAGGAAATTAAGCAGACAGAATTAGCAACACAGCAGAAGCAGGACAAAAAGATTATTCACCAGGGAAAAAGGAACACCTTCCATCCTGAGTATGGTCTATTTTCCTACAGTAGAGAAGTGTAGTCTAAAAACTGAGGTGTTAATAAGAGTTCCTGAGAACAAGAGATGCAATTTTAAAAGAAAAATTAACAAGTTCCTTTTACAAAAGAAAGACATCTAAATCTCTGTTTCTCAAGGGAGCATTAATGGGGAGGAGGGAAAGGACTAGAGACCACACTCCTCATAATTAAATAATGTCTCCCTACTGGTTATCAATGAAGTTTCGTAAGAGGGAGAACTATGGGGCTGGATCCAGCTCAATAATGTGGCTGTGGAAACCTTGTTATACCTAGATAATCAGAAAAAAATATGCATCTTGATGGGTCTGATTGTCTTCAAACTATGCCAAACCTTGTCCAGAACAGTATAGCCACAAAACAGCAATGGTAGAATACTGGAAAAGAAAATATTTTATAAAAAATTAAAGGACACCCAAACAACTATAATTAATAAAAGAGCCAATTCTGAAGGTAGTAAGCAGGCAAAGAGATTGGACTATGTAGGTTGCATATACAGACATACAAAGCTCCATCAGACAGACAATATCTGGAGTCTCTCAGCCTAGATAAAATATTGAATAAAGAGGTTCTGTCCAGGAACTGAACATTAAATAAGCTTGGGGGTAGGTCAAATCTGCAGACCAGAAAAAGGAATGCACATTTTTTTTTATTCCCAAACACTAACTTTTAAACTCTTACCCACCAGTAAGAGTTTTTCCTACAGACAATAAGTACTGTTGCAACAGTTAGGCATTTGCTCTTTCATGGAGGTAGTGGAAGGGCTTTCTGAACACAGAAAGGCAAGCTGGATTTCCGAGGCCTCAGGTTTGATAATCAACTGGATCTGATAAAATGCACATTCTCGTTCACTAGGCTGTAGCAGCCTAATGACACTCTAAACCAATATGTTTACAAAGAGAAGTGAAAGAACTGCCTAGTGTAGATAACTCCAGATGCTATTCCCTTGTGAGAGGGAAGACACTAAATTGAAAACAACCTTTGACTGAGCTGTTAAGAGAATGAAATAAAAACTGCCTCATAGGAAAAAAAATCAACTAGGAGTCCAGGAGACTAAGACTTTAAACAAAGGCCATGTAAACTTGCGTGTGGTCAAGGTGGTAATAATATCCATCCCTGTAAACTGGAGTGATGGATCTGATTAGCTGGAAGCAGTCCAACAAAACAGTAGAAAGATATATATTTACTTGTTTTGTCAGAAAAATAGGAAGTCTGGAAAAGAAAGTAGAGGGTACAGGTTGAAAGCGATTTAACAGAGACAGGTGGATTTAAACAAAATCAAATGCACAGGCACAGGCTAACAATGGTACCATCAAATAGATTTTGGAACAGTAGTTGATTGGGAACCGAGTATGAAGCAGTAATATGATGTGACTGCAAAACAATGAATCCAATAGTTTATAATCTTCAAATTGTAAATGTAGTTGGTCAGACTGACTAGCATATTCATTGACATATAGTCTTGTAACATCATAGTCTTTATTTCCACATAGCAAGCAGAAATTCTTGACATTTTCTTATTTAACAATATTTATATCAGTTCTACAAATGGAGGCAGGACTAAAATATCTTGATCTTTACCAGTTTATATAAACCTTCACAAAAGGGTTTAGCTTTTTCCTTTATTCCCTTAACTTCTCAATCAGCAAAGGAACAACCAAAAGAGAACATTGCCAAACTCTACATGATTTTCTAAAGAAATGTTCTGCCCAGAAGGCAAGTTTGTAACTTCTATACTGCCTATGCAGCAGGCCAAGTACTTATTGAAACAACCTGAACATTTTCTTTTAGTCGGATTGGTGGCAGCGTTAGTTTGCTTTGCTCACAAAAGCCAACTGCCAAGACCTAGACCAAGAACATGAGCGAGTTCTTATTGCTGGATATTGAAGATTTTGGTCAACAGAGATTTGTTTGACTGGGATTTCTGCTGGATCTCAGCAGACCGGGCTAGCTGTTGCTTGAGACGTTTCTTTCCTTTGCTTGTCTGAATTTCATCCTCAGTACAGCGCTGAACGAAGCCCCAGCTCTTCTCAGCATGTTCTCTCAGACAGTCCTTCTTCAAAAAGTGCTTGCTCTTCTCCACATTCTGCAGATAGAAATTAGTCTCTCGTTTGGCTTGAGAAACCTCAGCACGCATGCGTTGCTGCCGCACTTGCCTTTCATGTGCAAGCTGTTCACTCAAGTGAGTCCATTTGAAGCGATTTAAATACTAAGAAAGATATGAAAACTAGTTAAGTGTGCCATAAGGTTATTACATCAGCATATAACTACTTATGGTTGAGAAGATCTAACTTTAAATATTTTCCGTATTGTCTGAAGTTATTCTATCCCCACATAAATTTATGCGCTGGAACAATTTGGCCCCCTTAGAACTGGTTAAAATCTGTAATGAAGAATCTAGTAATAGAAGTTCAATGACAAATGTGGGACCAGTCGCAACACTCAGTCTAACCAGAAACGCTGACTGCAAGCACTTGTCTCGATATGTGTCTGAGCTATCTATCATATTCCCATAGAAGAAAAGAGAGAGAAAAGACATCATTTAGTGTACTATAGACTTCTGATCTGAATCAACTTCATATAATTTCATCTCTTGAACAAAGATACTTTAAAGATACAGAGTTCATGGGCTTGAACACTAGCAATCCATTAAAGAATTGAGAGGAGAAATGAGTTCTTCCTCAAGAAATACATTTAGTCCAAAATGTACTCTATTTATCAAATGCACACATACGCATAGGAATTCATTACATCCTTTATAGCAAGCAACACATTAAATCACAGATTTATTTTTAAAATTAGAACTTGTGTCGTCCTAGATAAAATTATTTTTATCATGTACACTGGCTTATCGGGTGGTTTGATCATCTCTTGCTTCAACCCATTGCACCTTGAGCAAGGACGCTATATGAAAACATAGAGGTAGCACATATAAAATTGAGTTAATTCTTTCAGTGTCTCTATATATGGCTGAGTTGTCTTGCCAATTCAAGTACAAGTTTAGCAAAGCAACTCATTGTGTACCAGATTTCATGTATAGAAGCTGGAAAGGCAGGAGAAACAGCACCCTTACAAGTCAGAATCAGTCTATCCAGAAGGAAATAAAACCATTAACTTTTGATTCCTTTGAAGGTACAGTTGTTCTCAACAATAATTAGATTAGGAACAGGTAACAGAGTATTCAGTTCCAGGTAACACACCTTTATATTCCATAGGTCATAATGGAATTTGCTTTTCTTACGAACACCAATAGGAGTATTGTGTAAACTAGCAGCTACCAACTTTGCCACACGTTTATCCTGGAATTCCACCCAACCTTCTGTGAAGTTTTTGGCATTACTACCAGCTGCCTTCTTTTTTTTCCGGATAAATCGCTCTGAGGAATGGAATAAGACAAAAGAGTCATAGACTGTACAGACTTTGAATTAGGGTAGTTTCATCACACATACGTCTTGGTTTATGAATATTTCCTTCTTAAAACGTAACCATTAATGATTTATACTTTTCTTTTGACACGATAAAAGCTGTGTAGCATTTCAAATAAAAGTCCACCCATCTGAAGACAGTTTCCATCTGAATACGATGCCCTTCATCTGCCTCTCACATTAAGGACAATATTCAGTGGTTCCTCTGCTAACCCAGTTTTTTATACTGGAAGGTACATTAACTTTATTTAGTATTCTCTTTTTCTGCATACTTAAAAATCTATACACCATGCACCTATACAAACTCACCTTCAGGCTGCAAGAAAATACGTCCCACTTCACCATGGACACAAAGGAGGTTTCGGACATGCCGAGGTCGGAAGCGTGGAGGGATATGACCAAGATAAACTATGCCAGGCACAACCTTTTTGCCACCATTTTGATTAGAGGAATTCAAATGAGAACCCTCTTCTGTTTCCTTGTCTTCTGAGACTGTCTCTATTTCTTCCTCTTCACTGTTCATTACTGAGTTTTCAGTCATTGGTGTCAGCTGGAGTTTATCTGCACCCTCATCAACCATCTGTTTTTTGTTCTTAGTTATTATTGGGCTATGTATGGATATAACTGGAAAACTGTTTTCTTTCTATAATACAAAAGCAAGAATATGGTAATTAAATTCTAGGAGGAAAGTACTCACAGCCAATTTTCTTACTTGTCCACATCCTCAAAACTATTATATAAAATCAATTGTCTGAAATGTACATTGTTGCCATTTCTCAAAAAAATGTCTTGACAACCTTGCTTGCCGTCATCCAGCACATTTTCTTTATGTCCCCAATAAAACAGGAAAATTAGCATCTTACACATGTTTGCACCATAGCCCAAGCAACTCTTGATCAGAACGCTGGGCCTAAATGATGTTTAAACTGATTATTATTTAGATTTAGATGGTTGCCCATTTCATAGATATACTCTTTTCTAATCTTAACATTGATGTTTTAAATTATGCAACAGTTTTTAATGTCTCTTTTTTTATAATGTTTCATCTTTACACCACCCACAGTCACATACAGATGAGCAGCTATATAATTATAACTGACTGACTGTTAAAAAAATGAATGCATTTATGAAGACAGAGTAGAATATGGAAAGCAGTCATGATATAATCTTAGAGAAAGAGGTAACATATATATGAGTTTATAACAGCTGTAAAGAAAATCGGAAACCACTTTATATCTTTTTTCCTTCGTCTCACTTTTTTCTTAAAATTTGTATTGTTTTCTACTTTGTAAAACAACTTTTATAAAAATTAATTTAAAAGTAAATGAATAAGACTCTGAAAAGCTTACAATTAAAATAAATACAGAAGCAAAAAATCAATCCAAAGTATCTCGAGGACATCGGGTTCTTCCTAACCCCTTTCTAATTTTACTGTAAATTATTGCTGTATTCGATCCTCCGTTACTACTACTTACTTTCTCCAAAAGGTTTCTTCTCTTTTGCGTTCTTCTCAAATGTGCTTCCCCTTTGGTTGAGCGACACCTTCACTTACGGCACTGTCGCAAACGGAAGCATTTCCTCCCATAGAGCTAAAATCGTGGGAGGAGAAATACCAAGCTAGAGTAGCCATAGAACTTTTACCTTCAGACAAAAAGTCTACGGTCACTAAACGGGGGGGGGGACGACGATGTTTTTTGTGTCAAGAGATCGATGGAAAAGGAGGCGGAGCTTGAACAGCTTTGACCAATGAAGAAGTAGAGGCGATGGAACGGGGTTGAGGTTGTGGAATGCCAAAGCAGCCAATCGCAAACTGGCAGATCAAATGTGGGCGGATTTTTTTGCTGGTCTTACCTGTTGCAACGGTTTGCTTGTGCGCGTGGATCGAAATCTTATCTGGCGTTTTGTGAGAAAATGTTGCTACGGCGAAACGAAGGGACTCTGTACAAATAAATGGATCTGCTTCTCCC
>JANHFO010001714.1:174582-186831 GCA_032468095.1 Pareas carinatus
AATCTGAACTTCTTAAGTTGATGCAGGAAGAACATTCTTTGTTGTGCCTTTTTAATTATGGTTCTAATGTTAGGTGTCCATTTCAAATCCTGGGAGATTATAGATCCTCCAAACTTGAAGGATTCTACTACTGATACCGTGCTATCAAATATAGTAAGATGTGGTAGAATAGAAAGGGTGCTCCTAAAATCCATTCTCACCTCTACAGTCTTAAGCATGTTCAGCTCCAAATTCTTCTGACTGTGCCAAAGGGCGCAGCCATTTATATGTGACTTGGAACTTTATAGGAAGATACTGCAAGCCCATAAGCAGTCCCCTGCTGGATCGAACCCTTGGCAATCAATAGAACAAGGAAGCTCATTCGCCTCCCAGCAGATGACCTTCAAAGACACTCTCATGCTATAAAACGTAACAACCATTGATCTCCATGACTTCCATTAATTAGTCCAGCCTTTTTTTGAAGCCAGCCAAACTGATAGCTAGGATCACACCTTGTGGTTATGTTTTGGTATTTTATAAAATGTCGTGTTTTGAGGAGTTGCAGGATGTATAACTGGGTGCACAGAGTACGTATACAGGTAGCCCTCAATTTACAACCATAATTGAGTGGAATTACAATTTAAAGTCGCTGTGGCCCTGGTTGCACCTGTGAATATTTTTGAGGTTGCAGATCAACATTAATAAAAATATAGATTGATACAATTAATGTGCCCCAGATTTTACCTGAGGAAAAGTAATTGTTCCTGCCCATTCTTATTTCTCAGAGGTTGGTGGCAAGGAAAATGATTGCACCTTTTTTCAAATTGCTTTTGAAGGATTTGGGAGTCAAAACACCAGCCTGGAAGTGCCCCCGGTGTCTTGCATCCTAACCATTTGCACAATGCCCTTAAATAACTTTGCAAGACCAAAAGTGTAAAGTTATTCCGTCTGCAGCAGCAGATGGAAGAATGGATTTCTGATAAAGACCATGGGGGGCGGGTTGAGAGAGAGATATAATATAGGAAATTATTTTGCAGAAATTTATTTTTCATCTCGGGAACCATGCATGCATACCATTGCTTGCACGCACAGAGAGAGCGCAATTAATTCTCCCAATGCAGACTTCACAGGAATGAAATAAAAATAATTACATGGTTAATATGATGTGGAAAGAGTTCTGTGAGAAACATGCAGTTGTAAATCTGAAATCCTCAGACTATTCCGTGGACAGAGAATGTGCTGCTACTAAGAGAAACATTGCATTTTCTGAAATGATGTCTTTTGAATGCTCCAGAAATAAAGAGTGTCTGTGGAATAATGACACTTTCCCAGAGAGATCTTGTGAACCTGATGCCATAAATGGAATGTGATTTTATAGGACAAGAGCCCTGATGAGGCAAGACATTTTCTCCCCTCCTTGCGCCTCTATACTTCAGGCTTCTTTTGTTTCACTATTTAGGTCTGCTCCAAAAAAGTCTGACTTTGTTCAGAGGGACTTCACACAGAGAAAGATGCATCCGTTAGTTTTGTTTTCTCTCAGAAATTTTCTTTGAAGTTTGCACTGACCTGCATATGCCTGTTTCTTCTTGTCTGCAATCTAGAATAATTCGGGTAGTTTTGCTAGCAATTTCCCTTAGTCAGAATGTTTTTGTGTGCAATATTTTCATGACAGTGTGTGGATTTTGTGTAGAATATCCATCCATCCTCTGAAATTCATGCATCTTCAAATATTGAGCTATATTGAGGTATTATTTTAAGAATACAAGTAGTACTCAACTTACAACAGTTCGTTTAGTGACTGTTCAAAGTTAGAACAGCACTGAAAAAAGTGACTTATGACCATTTTTCACACTTATGACCATTGAAGCATCCCTATGGTCAAATGATCAAAATTCAGATGTTTAGCAATTGGTTCATATTTATGATGGTTGCCGTGTCTCAGGGTCATGTGATCAACTTTTGCAACCTTCTGACAAGCAAAGTCAGTGGGGGAAGCCAGATTCACTTAACAACCTTGTTACTAACTTAACAAATGCAATGACTCGCTGTACAACTGTGGCAAGAAAAGTTATAAAATAGAGCAAACTCACTTAACAAATGCTGATATCCTGTTGCTCATCAAAAGTGGCTTAGCAAAATTTATTTACTTATTTATGTTTCATGTTTGTACACTGCCCATCCTCCTCAAGGGATCTGCACCATCACTAGGTCACTCAATCAGAAGAGAGGGTAGCTTCATTTTCTTTGCTTGTCACTCACTCACACATATTCCTGCACAATCAGCTCTAATATCTCCTCCCCACTCTCCTTCATTGCTTCAATGTCCTCACTTCCAGAAAACGAGCCACCAGTCAGATATCACAGCCTTCCCCAAATTGAAGTCCCTCAGCTACATTGAGATGTCTAGCCTAGCAACTATGTGGAGAGGACTAGACCATATCTCCAAAATCTCTCTCTCACACACACACACACACACACACACACAAACACACACACACACCATCCCGTCCCATTCTACAGTTTGAGAATCCCTGACAGTTAGGAGATTGGCTATGATAGAGTTCCTCATAGCATGGTGTTCTTCATGGTGCCACTCATGTATCTGGATGCAATTTCTAGCATGCCTCCACCAGAATTGCCAATGCAAAGCCAGTCTATCACTGGGCAAAATGAAGCCACAGGGTGGAAAAAGCTTTTGTGTAGTAATCTCTTCACACTATCAACATACTCAACGGGTTGGGTGTAATGATAAATGTGGACAATGGGAAAGAATAAATAAGGGAGAAAATGGATAGCGCAACATTTGAGTTGATGGTTGCAGTTTAATAGACTCGACAAATGTTTAAAAGCTTCCACTTCATTGCAAATGCTGAAAATCAGCCTGGCAAAAAAAACTGGTTGTATTTATTTACTTTAATAATGTTTTAATTTACTTTAAATTACTGTATTTTTTTAAATCATTTATATTATATTTTCCACTAAAAAGAGAACTGTCTAGTAAACCCAGGTTGAATAGAACAACCTGATCTGATTATGATGTGTAACGGGTCTTGCTCAACAATGAGCAATTCAGTCACCAAAAACATGGTCAACTCTCCTCAGAAGGTAAAGAAACCATCCCTAGTTGCTGAACAAGGCAAGGTTAGAGGTATTACGAGCTGAGTGCAGAAACTGCAGAAGGAAAGCAAGTGTTAGATTTATTGCGGCAGTTTTACTCTTAGCAGAAAATGCTTTGGGATTTATCCCTGACTACAATGCCAGGATGATCAGCAGCTCCATTTTCAGCAGCCAGTCCTGAACCGCATCATAAGCTCCTCTCACAATTACTAGGCCTCCCTTAGGGAAGCTTATCATACAGTGAGAACTCCAGCACAAAGGAATTATTTTTTTTAACCAGGAAATGCAATTAAACCTAACAATATTGGCTCACAGTTTTGGTTTCATGTTGTTTGCACTGTCTAAACAGAAACAAAAGACAGAAAACCGATTTTGGGCCAAGAATTCTAAGAGTCTAGGGGTTACAACTAAGCAAGGGAAAGGTTCTCTCGTGATCCAATTCTACTTGAACATCTTGGTTGCTGTGGACTTGGAGATTAAGGCAAAAATGTTCAGGGGAGGTAAAGCAAATTCTGCTCCATGCAGTCAGCCATTAAATGATGGAAGTTGTTGCCTCTGGATGTAGCATGGCAATTATTATGGATGGTTACTTTTTTTTTAGGCACCTGAGGAGAGCAGCTCTCATTGTTAGCCCCCAAACTAGGAAAATAACCTTTATTCATAGGGATAGTATATTTATTATCTTTCTAGGTGCTCTGAGACAAACAGCCGGTGAACTTGATGCACCTCTGAGCTTTGCTGGATTATTTGAGTGCCAGCTTTTGAATAAAGCCTTATTCACACATGGATTTTTGACTTATTTATATATTACTTTGGCTTGTATGCATCTACATTTCCAAAAAGTAGAAGAGTACACCGTAAGTGCCTCTAAAGGAAGAACTTTTATATATCCTCATTTTAAACAGGAATCCATTCCTGGGCATGCATCTGCCAATGATTTTTAAATGAAATATCCAGGGTGGGGGGGGGAGAAGAACACTGTTTAACTGTTTGTTTGCTCAGAATAGCAAATCTTAGTGGGTGATGGAATGAGACTTGAACCCAACTCCATTCTAAGTTTGCTTTCTTCTGTTTGTAGGCTGTAGCCATCCAAGATCACAAAAAGACATCAAGTCGTCATGGTGTCTACTAATGTCCCACTCTTTTGGTTCTGGTCACTGTGGGCCTTAGGATCTGGCCCAGGTTGGGTACGTAGCCAAGCAGCCACCCAGCCACATTCAATCAAGATAGAAGGAGACATCACTCTTGGAGGGCTGTTCCCTGTACATTCTCGTGGCCCAGCTGGAGTACCTTGTGGGGAGGTGAAGAAGGAAAAGGGGATCCATCGGATGGAGGCCATGCTTTATGCTCTGGATCAGATCAACAGTGACCCTGATCTGCTTCCCAACATAACTTTGGGGGCCCGTATCTTGGATACCTGCTCCCGTGACACCTATGCCTTGGAACAATCATTGACTTTTGTTCAGGCACTGATTCAGAAGGACACTTCCGATGTGCGCTGCTCCAATGGTGAGCCACCCATCATTGCCAAACCAGAACGTGTGGTGGCTGTCATTGGGGCCTCTGCCAGCTCTGTCTCTATTATGGTGGCCAACGTCCTTCGCCTGTTTGCTGTAAGTAGAAGACAGGTATTTCACATGACATCATTTGGGGAAGGAGGTTGAACAGCAAAGAGGCGATAGTAGCTATATATTCCTAGGGAACATCTGGATTCCTGTCTCAGGAGATGATATTTAAGACGGTGCCCCTCCTTAAAGGGTGCATTTGCAAAGTCAGTGGCTGTTTGGGAGAATACTTTAGGGCAGGAGTCCTCAACCCCTGGTCCATGGACTGGCACCAGTCCGCAGCATACCAGAAACCGACCAGTGCAAACACACCAAGTCTCATTTGCAAGATACCGGCAGCACACAAAACCACACTCCCTCCAGTCTGCAGAAAAATCTTTTTCCATGGAACCAATCCCCGGTGGTGAAAAGATTGGAGGTCACTGCTCTAGGGCAGTCAATTGTGATTCTGCAGAATAAATGAAGTATGAAATTCAAAGCACAGAAAAATATATATGTAGGAAAAATAAGTATTTTCATCACTAAAGATGGAAAGAGCTGGGTAAGCTGGCCTGGAGAACAAGAAGCACATGGGGGATATGATAGCATCATCAAGTGCCAGAAAGGACCACGTAGAATAGTGTTCTCAATCATGGAAACTTCCAGATGAATGGGAAGTTGGGGCTTCCAAAATGTCAGCATAACCACTGCTGATAATTCTGGGTCCACACAAGAAAGATTCCATTGCAACTATAGGGGGGGAAAGCTCTCTAAGAATAGTTCAGTAGTAGTACCAACTACTCAAAGTCATGCTAATTTCCCCTTCCTTGGATGAGTTCAAATACCGTAGAAGCTAAATAGCTAAATAGCCATCAACTCAGTCATCTCAAAGAGCCCTTCCAACTTAGAATGGCTATGATTTTATAATTAACAAGAAGTTTATTAAAAATGATTTTAATAGAAAATATTTGAAGCCAACTTTAATATATATATATATGGGTGTCATCTGCCTTTCGCTTCATTTACATTCTAATTTAACATAATGCATTCAAAAAGTGTTTGTGAGCTTAAGAAAATCTTGTGAACCCAGCACTGGCCCAATAATTCATAGCATCCTAAACCATAATGTGGTTTGGTTGAAGCCCCACTGTTTGCAGCAAGGAAGCTCTGCATATATGCAAAGTCTTCCGAAGGCGATAAAACCTTGAGGAAGCTTTCACATTCATGACGCTTCCCCACTGGAGAGCATCGCATAGTATCCATGGAGACCAGATCTCTACTGAAGTTATGGAAGGGTAGGAGCGGTTTGTGATTTGTGTAGCTTGTGTGTTTTATTCTACAAGCCAGCACGTTGCTTGAATAGAGCTACCATTAAAAGATTATGTTAAAACCAGTTGACTTAAGCACATGGAGCAGGAGGGATATTATCTTTTTCTTGGACTCATGAACTCTTTTTAAATGCATCCCATTTCACCTGAAGCAACAGAATCTTGAGCTGGCACTGAGACTGACTCTGATGCCCCCCATCAAATGGAGTAAGGGAGGGGTTGCCAGAGAAGGGGACATTTTACATTATGTTCTGAAATTATTTCTTTGTGGAGATACTTTACATGCCATGCCTATCGAGCAGGAATGTTTTTTTAAAAAAAATACTTTTAATGGTTTTTAAAATGATCATATTTTTAAATATTTTGGAACCTTTAATGTTTTGTGGTTTTACTTCTAAATTCACTGCTGCCTATTTGATAAGATACTGTGAAAATATATCTATATGTATTGTGTTTGTGTTTTTTTCCTTTTAATGCACATATTTTTAAATGTTTTGTCTGGTTTTGTTTTGTCTTTGCAATTTTTTTGGAAGTTTCTATTTTAACTTTTTGAATAAAATAAAATTTAAGCAATAGAAGAAAAAGGAAAGGAAAGGAAATAAGATATTGTGAAAATGGATCTAAGATACTTGTACAGGGCAAATTTCGCCACACAGTTATAGCAATTATTGCTTTGTGTTTCCTGACTATTAATGGGAGCCATACAAATGCTATCAATCAGTCGACAAAGAAGCTTAAGCCTCACTCGGGTCATTACAGCCCATCTCTTAAGAGCATTTTTGCTTTGTAACAAAAAAAAACCCTATCAGTTAGCCTTAATATTGTGTCAGTACTGGGAGGATTCGATAAAACACAATAGATTAAAATTAAAATAGGGAGGAGGACAAGATGTGAGCTTGGTGAGCCTTTGATGGTACAGTACAGAAATATTTTTTCGCAAAAGAAATTGGTCCTGCAGAAGAACTAAATGGGCAAAGAAGGACTAGAAAGGAAGATCTCTGGCATAACATGGGTGGGGGTTAAGGATAGCACACCGCCTCTAACCCATGATTTTCTTCCATTTCTACAGATTCCCCAGATAAGCTATGCATCCACAGCACCAGAACTCAGTGACAATAACCGCTACGATTATTTCTCCCGCGTGGTGCCACCTGACTCTTATCAAGCTCAAGCTATGGTAGACATTGTTAAAGCGCTAGGCTGGAATTATGTCTCTACGTTGGCCTCTGAGGGCAACTATGGCGAGAGTGGGGTCGATGCTTTTGTGCAGATCTCCCGGGAAGCTGGTAAGAGGAGCTGGGCAATGTCTGAAGGTGACAATGGGGGTCAGTAAAGCTGCTAATTCCCTGGAAAAACAGCCCGTGAGCTCAGACACACGAAAGCCGCTTGCAGTTGTTCCATAGAGATTGGCTCCTATTTTTGCAGCCTGAAAATGCAATGAAAAAATGTCCCACACTTGAGTCCTAAGCCAACAAATGAGCCTGTGATTCTGGAGTAGCTGTGCTCTGGATTACTGCCAATGGAGGAGGAGAGGGTATACAGTAGACAGACATGCTGATGGGCCAGACATAATGGAATGTGAGATTATGTCCGCTCAACAGACCAAATCACATGCAATGCAAATCCTTTCTTCCATATCTATTGTTCGATAGCTCATCACATCTAAACTAAAATTGGAGTTGGGGGAGTTGGGATGCAGTATATCTTCTGCTATCTTAGCCTCTAGGTCAGTGATGGTGAATCTTTTAGACACCGAGTGCCCAGATAGGTCGTGGTTAATGAGTCGCGACTCATGACATCATCACTTGGCACCATGACTCCTTTCTGAAGATGCACATGGCCCCGTGATGTCATTGCCTGGTACTGCTACTCCTTTCTGAGCATGCTCAAATCTGGGGCAATGCTGGGACAACTTGACTCGACAGAGAGGGGTTTGCATGCCCACTGTTGCAACCATGCCATAGGTTCGCCATTACTGCTCTAGGTCATTATGTGAACTTCAAAATAGGGTCGTTGGAAAAGTTATGGAAATATGGGCAACTGAATTTGGTTAACATGAGCTGAGATTTTTGTATTTCTGTGAACCTGGGAAGCCTGTGAGACATTGCTCTTTTAAGCCCATGACTGATCTCTGCTGACTGATGTCAGTAGCAAACCACTTCTGTATTGTTACCAAAATACCTACAAGGACATACAATATTAGTCATCAGGAGTCAAGATTAATTCAAGGAAGTTTCTATCTTTACCTCTTACGTACACAAGCCATTAATTTCTTAGAATTCCTCCTTTCCCAGATTATTTTTAGGAATAAACTAGTGGTTTTCACACTTTCTGTTGGCAGCAAGTACTGTGTAGGTTTATTTGACTCCCAGGATCCTTTCCCTCCTCCAACAGTGAACATAGTAGAGGATTTCAGGAATAAAAGTTAATACAGTGGTACCTTGGTACTCAACTGCTTTAAAACTCATCAAATTTAGTACTCAACACATTTTGATGCGAAAATTTTGTCCCAGTACTCATTGCTTGTTTGGTACTCAATGCATAAGGTAGAATTTGTCACTACATTATTCTTTTTGGGGAAAATTTGTTTATTACTCATCTTTTTTTGTACTCATTCCAACTCTCAAAACCAATTAATGATGAGTACCACTGTATAGCTTTCATGTCTGTAATTAAGTCTGTATTAAATTACACTTAAGTCTGTAATTCCCAAATTTCTAGCCAGCATGGTTGTGCTGCATGAGGACTCAGGAAAAAGTGGTACAGTAGTCATTCAAGAGTAGATTTCAGTTACCTCTTAAAAATATATCTTTTCATCCATTCCCTGTATGAATGTTTTCCAAAAGATGAGGTGTGTTGAAAAAATTCAAGTTGGCCGTTGCGACCATATGATCAAACATTCCATTTTAAACTGCTTTGAGATTTGCAGTAATATGAAGTGGCATCTTAGTAACATGGAATCCGTGTCTGGGTGAAAAGACGGATCTTCAATAGGCAGCTGAAAGACGTATGAGTACATAACATACCTCATGGGTTTCAGAATTCATGTGCTGCAAAGAGAAAGCTGCTCCTGAATGACTATAACATGACACCCAAACATCCAGGCACATACAGCTGCCGCCCTGAGTCCTAGGAGAGGGGCGGCATACAAATATAACAAATAAATAAATAATATAGTAGATGTTCTACCTATAGTAGTAAATGTGATTTGTTTAGGTTGGGTGAAAGTGACAGTTTTTATCCTGGTACCTGTCTCAGTAGCTTAAATAGACTTTAGAAAGGTGTGCCATAAAAGTAAATCCATATTTTCCTTCTTGATAAACTGGAAAAATATGAGCTGGATGGTCCGCTGCCAGATGATTCACAGTTGAACAACCAACAAGTGTTCCTTAACAGGTTTATGCCCACAGGGCTTATGCAATGGTATACTTCAGGGTTTTGTCCTGGGCCCGGGAGAGAATTGTTAATACTTCTGAAGATAGGCACAAGATCCAAAAAGATCTTGATAAAAAAAATATTAATAAACTTGAACAAGATCCAAAGCAAGATCCAAATGTTATCCACTGTTGATTAATATAAGATTCTGCACTTAGGCAGGACAAAATACTTAGGTACATGATAGGCCTAGCAGTAGTACTTGTGAGAAAGATTGGGGGTGATGGCGGTGATAGTTGGTAGACTACAGATTACGAATGAGTCAACAATGTGCTGCAGATCCCCCCAAAAAGCCAATGCAGTTTCGGGCTGCATCAACTGAGGTCTAATGCCAAAAATCACACAACATGTTAGCACCCCCTCTATGCTGCACTGGTCTGACCACACCTGGAGTGCTGTGTCCAGTTCTATTCACCACAATACAAAAAGGATATTGAGGAACTGGAAAGAGTGCAGAGAAGAGCAACAAAGAAGGTAACGGGGCTTGGAAGCTAAATTCTAGTGGTTAAAGGAACTTGGTACAGCGAGCTTAAAGAAGAGAATGCTAAAGGGAGACATGATAGCAGTCTTCCAACATAAGAAGGGATGTCACAGGGAAAAGAGGATAGATTTAGGCAGTAAGATGGAACCAATGGATAGAGCTTTTATAGTAAGCGATCAAAATTTGAACTGAGGAAGAAATTCCCGACTGTGAGAGCTAATCAGTGGAACAGCCTGCCTCCTGAAGCTGGCAGTGCTCCCTCACTGAAAGTTTTCAAGAAAAGATAAGACAGCCATTTGTCCAAGATGGCATATGATTCCTCTGCCCTGCCTGTTGCAGTTTTCTTTCGGTAGTGGCTGGTTGGAAGAGAATATTAATCCTCTTCCAATAAACACCTCACTCACTTTAAATCCCTCCCTCCAAGAATCCTCATTTTATCTCTGAATAAAGAAAAACACGGGAGATATGTCAGACTCCATTCGGAATACCATGTCCAGTTCTGGAGACCTCACTTAAAAAAAGATGTTGATAAGATTGAGAGAGTCCAGAGATAGGCAATAAAAATGAGTGCATTAGAGAAATGGGATGTTTACATGACTGGAAGACAGAAGGGAAAAGAAGGACATGATCGAAACCTTTAAATATATTAGAGGTTTGAATAAGGTTCTAGAAGGCAGTATTTTGAATATTAAGCAAAATCAAGAACATGGGTGGGCATAACCACAAACTGACAGAAGGGAAGTTCAAAAGTAACGCTAGGAAGTACCACTTCACAGAAGGACTGGTCCAACTTCCAGCAGAGGTAGTAGGTCAATCATCGATTACTGAATTTAAACATGCTTGGGATAAACTCATGTCCAAATAAATAATAGTAATAAATAAAAATAATAAATTAATTAAAAAGAAAAATACAACAAGAAAAAAATCTCAAAGTACAGACTCAATGTCTCTTCCTGTGGTCAGTTTTCTTCATGTCCTTATATGGTACATCTAATATAATTTGGACCACAGGAAGTTCTTAAAAGCTTCTAGTGAATGTGAATCAACATAGTTTTGGGCTGTGCCCAGGAGTATGAAACATCAGCAAAGAATCAGAGCAGAAGGACTAAGAGGTACTTCAGAAGAAACTTCTTTGGGATTGAAGAGAGGAATAGGAACATAGGAAGGGTCTTATTCCAGATCAGATTACTTGCCAGTATAGACCAGGGTTCCTTGCTACTCAAACCAACAGTCAGCCATCAGGATCTCAAGCACCATAAGATCTCACCATGATTTACAACCAACTTCTTTTTAAACAGATGTTGCACCTTCTGCATATAAGGCAGATGCTCATCAGTAAACCAAGTTTTTTCACAATCATCTCCTAAGGCTTTTTCCTCCTTGGCAGGTGGTGTGTGCATTGCCCAGTCCATCAAGATCCCACGAGAACCCAGGCCAGGAGAGTTTAACAAAGTGATCAAGAGACTGATGGAGACTCCCAATGCCCGTGGCATCATCATTTTTGCCAATGAGGATGACATCAAGTAAATGCACCATCTAATTTTTCTTTTCTTTTCTACAATTGTGTTCTGCCTTCATGTTTCTTCTTCTGTTTCATCCTGACAACACCTAGTATGGTGGGTTAATCTGATCTAAAATTATCAAGGGAACAGGATGGTGAAATCAGAGATGGGTTTATTTTCCACTTAGTATGATATGCAAATGAAAATAATTCAGGGAATGGTGGAATTAAATTAGAATGAAAGTATGGTTTGTTTTTAGCTTGTCTAGTTCACTTGATGTGCAAGCATGTGGTTTATTTAGCTTGTCTAGTTCACTTGATGTGCAAGCATGTGGTTTATTTATGGTTCCTAATTAGGTCTGGTTGGATTTTGTGGTCCATCCAAATCTCTTATCAATTCAGAGAGGTACACAACAGGAGCCGCTAAAAAGGAATAAAACCAAACCAAGATTTAACTAAGCTGTGATTAATTTGTTCATGAGTTTTAGGCTGGATCAAAAAACTATGATCAAAACACATCATGGCTTCTTGAAAGGAGTAGGCACTTTCAAATCCATATTTGATCTGCCAGCTCCTATTTTTTGGCTCCCAGATCATCCTGCTGAAATCTGTCAACAAATTCATTGCATAATTTTCAGCAACTTTTCATAAGATATTAGATCTGTCTTTAACCTCTACTAGAATTAATGTACTCCCAACAAACTTCTACATGCTACCATCTCCCAATGTCCTTCCATCATTAGACATGTCTCCTGCTTCCCTCATAAATATACATATATATATATATATACTAGCTGACCCGGCCACGCGTTGCCGTGGCTCAGTTTGTGGCTTTTTGAAGTGCCTGGGGCGGAGATGGAATCT
>JANHFO010001714.1:209944-220793 GCA_032468095.1 Pareas carinatus
TAAGCGGGAGGTGGGCTCCTCTGACTCTTCTCCTTTTTGTATTCCCCTCCCCAGGTTTCCCTAAGGTGATGTACATCAGCTACACAGAACTGACCATGGTGCCCACATGACCGAAAAGGAGAAAGGGCTTAACTCGGGGGTGGGTGGGAGAGGGGGGAGGGAGCAGGTAAGGTAGATGGGGAAAGCTGTTGGGGAATGGAGCTCATGTGAGGGGTTCATGGGCGGGCACATGTTTGGAAATAAACCTGTATTTTTACACTACTTGTCTTATATATATATTTTTAAACTGAAGAAACTGAAGGCTCAGGTGCATTCAGGATCCCAAAACCAGGGTCTGTGATGATAACCTTGCAAAACATTAGTCACTGAAATAAACTATTGTCCAATTTGACACTGGGATAAACTATTGCGCTCTCAAATTACAGAGGTTTACTTCAGCAATTGCTTCAGAGCAATTTATCCTGAAGGTCCAAATCCTGGAACAGAGATCTTTCCCTCTCTTTTCCTACTTCTTTACTGCAAAGATAGAAATAGAACTACAGATAGTGCCCTATTACAGCTGCTAATAGTTACTTTAAGATTTATTTGGAAGAAGAAAACAAAACAGTACAGTTGGATCAAATAATTTAATTCTACCGGTTGATACCTGTGTCCAAGAAGATGTGAATTTGAATCTGTGGTGGGACATTCTGTGAATGAATGAATGAATGAATGAATGAATGAATGAATGAATGAATGAATGAATGTGCAATCACAGAACAGCAAACAAAAAGAAATACTGTACTATAAAAGCAGTATGTTTTCTTGCTCCTTGGTTATTTTATTATACTTTAAATCTCATCTTTGTTAAGAACCCTGGGATAAAACACATTGTCCCTCCTCTTTGTGGTGTTTAGGTTCATAACATTCGTTTATGGTAGCCTAAGTTAAGATAATATGACTGAATAAAATTTCTCCAGTCATTTCACAAAACATGGTCATTTCAGTCTTGTTCTAGAATAAACACTGGCCCCATCTTGGATTACTTTGAAAAGTTAAGAAAAGTTGAAATAAATAGTATGTTATACAGAAATACCATATATATACATTCTCTATCTCTGTGCACGCGCACACAGATACATGCATACACACACACACGTGTGCACATACACGCACACACAGAGTATACAGTATGTATATACCACACGTGGAATACTGTGTCTAGTTTTGGTCACCACAATACAAAAAAGATATTGAGTCTATGGAAAGAATGCAGAGAAGAGCAACAAAGATAATTAGGGGATTGGAAGTTAAGTCATACATTGGATTTAGGAATGTCTAGTCTAACAAAGAGAAGGGCTAGGGATGACATGATAGAAGTCTTCCAATATGTGAGGGGCTGTCATAGAGAAGAGGGGGTCAGCCTGTTCTCCGAAGCACCTGAGGGCAGAACAAGAAGATATGGATAGAAACTTCACAAGAGATATCCAACCGAGAATTAAGGAGAAATTTCCTGTCAGTGAGAACAATTAATCAGTGGAATGGCTTGTCTTTAGAGGTTGTGGAAGTTCTATCACTAGGGTTTTTTTAAAAAGAGATGGGACAGCTATTTGTCCAGAATTGTATAGGACAGGGGCTTGAACTGGAAGACCTCCAAGGTCACTTCCGACTCTGTTATGCTATACTCTGAATAAAGTTGGGAGCCCACTAAGAATTACCAGGGTGGTAGGCTAGGCTGAAAGACTTGTAAGATGGTCATGGCAAGGCCCTTTACAACCTATTGCAATGAATTTGACATGGGGGTATCCAAGAAGCCCCAGGAGTTGAGTTCCAAATATTCTAAATCTAGATTGTAGACCAAGATAACTGAGTCCCAGCACTGGATTAAACAGTGTCCTTCAAGGTAAATGTGTTTTTAAAACATTCAAGTGAGGATGGCATGTTTGTATATGCCAACAGCACCACAAAGAAAAGATTTGGACTTACCACTCCATTGCTTAGCCACTTTTCCTTTTACTCATTGGCCTCCTCTGATGTGCTGCCCAGAGACCACTTTTAATGTGATTGCTGATGCTCCCTCCACAGCTAAGTCCCATATGGCTCTGCTAAGGTTCCGGAAGGGTGAATTCTCAGGAGTACATCCAAATCTGTAGCCCCCATTCTTGCAGATCAAGCAATAGCTTCTTCCTTTGATGAGATTTGCAGAGTCTCAAAGGTCATCAGACCAAATGTGGTAGGAATCCTGCAGAAACCTTCCATGGACCGGAATAATGTCTTTTCTTCCATGTGGAACATCCAGCAGCTCCTGGATCAATACGACCTCCTTCACCTTGTGAACATGCAAGAGACTTATATTACACACACACACACACAAACACTGCAAGTCTTGCAATTAATTATGAGGAAAAAAACCAAACATTTAGGACTGAAAACCAGTTCAACCATTTGTTTTATTTATTGTTCTAATCACCCCATTCTATCTGATTAATGATTCAGTTATAGTTCTAAAGGTTGCACATTATCAAAATCTCATTAGAGCAGCTCTTGGATGTGAGGTATTTATAATTTAGCATCCATTATTATTGTATCATTTGAAAGGAAGGTCATGAGGAATGTTTTCTTTCTAGTCAGAGGGATGGAGGAAAAAAAGAAAACAAATGGCACTCTTGTCAACTTGAATCTCCCCAAATAAAATGATTGCTTATTGGGTTGGATTTATATCCCATCTCCTCCAGGAGTTTAAGATGATGCACACGGTTCTCCCTCCTCCAATTTTTCCCCACAATAACAATGTGAGGTGCCTTGCCAAGAAAAAGCATAAAACTCTATTTATGTCAGCAGTAAGACTGAGCCTCCAGTCTAACAGTGTCTGTGAGAAGCAAATGACTGAGGCACATTTTTCTTCTAGCAACTTAAGATGGTGTAAACCAAAAATGCCTGGAAGGTATCTCTGCAAGAAGAAGATCCAGGTCTTCTCCCTTGAAAGTCGGTAGGAACCATTAATCTCAACTGAAAAAGGACAGGAATGCAAAATAACAACAACATTATTCCCATATTACAACACCACCATGGTCTTTGTCCAGGTTTCCACACCTGATCTGATCTCCATGCCTTGTGCCAAGCTACACATCAATCAGCAATCCCTGGCAATTTCCGCAATGCAGATGGTAGTCGTCCATTTAGTTCTTCAGCAGAACAGTTGACTTAAGCTGATGAACTGGCTTAAAAGGTCCATCAAAGCTTGCCTTCTGCAGAGCAAGAAGATGCCTTTGTGTATGAAAACAGTCTGGAAATGGAAAAAGTTGCCTTCATGGTCAACTTCTAGGTGATGGGTTCTAAATCGCATTCATCCCATGAGAATAATAGTCAAGACAGCCAACTCTCTGGGGCTCTTTAGGCAGATCTGAAGCTATAGTGCCATAATTGAAATGGAAGTTTCCTCTGGCCCTCTTGGCTGATATTTTTCTTGAACTTTTTTTTTTTTTAAGGATAGCATTTCATGATGAGAAATAGCTATACAGGAGTTCTTTCCAATGAATGCAAAGAAGATTTTAAAATATTCCCACTCTTCACACATTGCAAAATTAATTACATTTCTGCTCAATCCCAGTGACTAGGGAACATATAAAAGGTATAAAGGTTCTTCAAGCACCTTTCAGTGTCCTTTTAACACTAAAATTAGTTCTAATCTAGGCAAGCATGTTCTAAAATAAAAGGCTTTAGTCATTACGTGGAAGCATAAAGTGATGAGTGGAAGAACCAACTGTAGAAACCCTGAGGACATGAAAGCACCTCTGGAGAATGACCTTTTGTTATTACAGAAAAGAATAAAGGTTAGTAGCCTCGCTTTGTTCTAGAACAGTGACGGCTCACCTTTTAGACACCGAGTGCCCGGATGAGTCGTGACTAATGAGTCGTGGCTCTTGACATCATTGCCGGGCGTCACCACTCTCTTTCTGAGCATGCATCATTGCCCAATGCCGCTACTCCCTTTCTGAGAATGTGCAAGGCCCTGTGACATCATCACCCGGCGTTCCTTTTCTCTTTCTGAGCATGCTCAGCTCTGGGGCGATGCTGGAGTGACTTGGCTCGCATGCTAGCAGAGAGGGCTCTGTGTGCCCCCTGTGGCACGCATGCCATAGGTTCACTGTAGTAAACATGGACATTGAAAAATAACAGGTCAAATCTCTTTTAACAGCTAACTAATCTTTATTGGGATCACGACGATGTTTAAAACTCCAAGCAATGGCTAGAGCTGACTGACAGCTTTTTATATTTGGCGCTGACAGTGCGGCTCAGCCAGTCCGGGCTCAACATATTTTTTCTCCTTTACAGAGCAGCCCATGCAAAAACCGGAGGCTGCAACGAACGGCTCCAGGACGCCTGGTGAGTGCCGACTCCTTACACCAGCAACTGGTCCACGCAAATAAGCCAAGCCCCATTCATAGGATGCAATGAAATCTGATGGTTTTATAAAACAAGTAGATCGGAGTCATTTTAGTAGGCAGAGCTTTTTTAAGTAATGAGAAATAGTGTTGCCAGGTGCTTCTATCTACTCCCAGCCATCTCAAATCCACTAATCTTCATTGGCAGCTGCCACATCAAGACCCTTCCAACCATGGTGATTAGGTTTGTACAACACAATAGGGCTTTGTTTGGTCTTGACTCTGTAATGCAGACTAGGCCATTGTGAACATATGTAACAGACCATGTTTAAAACCATAACTTAGCACAAGGGATGAAACCAACTTCTCCATTGTTGAATCACTGCTTTTCTTTCTTCCAAAGATTTTCCCTCATGTTCTTCTCCTGTTGCCTTCTTTGGAAGGATCAGAATTGAGCAAGTCTTACCCAGGCCCAACACCACATCCTCGCCTTCAATCACGCTGGCAACAGCTGCTGGTTGACCCCAATTTCTGGAAGGTCAGGAACCACTGTACTTCAGTCAAAGGGTTGCCCTCTGGAGATTTATCTGTTCCCAACATTGTCTGCCTTCTAGAAGAAATTTTGAACTGTTCTGGAGGATTGGCGGGGGTGGGAACTGATGCCATATATTGTGCTTGGGTTTTATTTACCTCACTTTCCTGTTTTTTTAAATTATGTTTGTCTTGTGAACCACTGACAATCTTGTAATTATAATAGTATACAAATTTGATTGATACACAAATAAATCAACCACCTGTTTCTCAGTCTGGTACTCCAGACAAGAGGCACCAACCATGAGTACTAATGCTACTTTTATTGTAAGGTTCAATAACAGAATCTTGCAAGTCTGAAAATATTTCTTCTCTCTCTCACGCTTAGTCTCCCAGAAACTAGGGAAGAACCCTTAGTTCAACCCCTGAGATGCTTTCTCTATCTCCATTCCTCCTTTGGATTCAGATTTCATTCATTAGACTATTGTCTAGGCTTGGCTTTTTCTTCTGTCTGCCAAGGTCATTCTCACATACCATCACAACATTGTCCCTCTGGAATGGAAGGCCTGGACCTGGTGCCTGTGAATTGCCAAAACATTGCATGTTTTCTTAACTCCTGATTGGAGCAGCATCAGAACAGCTGATGTGTTTGTATAATGGGAACTCTAGGTCCTCAAATATCAGTTGAATTCAAACATATTTGCTTTAACCTTGGTTTGAACTATAACAGTTCATACAGAATGCTATCTCAATTACACATATTCAGGAACTCAAAACAGACCAATAAGAGTCCTTTACAGGATCTTATTATATGCCAGATATTTTTGCACACATCTCCAATGACACCCAGTTCTCTTTTGCAACTTTTATCAATCATTCTCATGATACTTCCCCTAGTCACCCAAGGGAGCATCCTGAAGATTTTTAGGGCACTCTTGAATATTTCATTGTGTAATTCATTGTGTAATTCATTGTGTAATTCAAGCAGAAACTGCACACTTTTCCAAAACTCAGTCAAGCTAATAAATGTTGTGAGGGTAGCAATCTCCAACACACCTTTAAAAAAAATTAAAAAGGAAAGGTACAAATAGAAGCAAGCTTGATTACAGTCAGAGGAGTAGCTTCTCAGGTGTAACCAGATGAACATCCAAGTCTGCTAAATCATTTTTATTTATTTGATCTGCATCCTGTCTTTCAGTTCAAATGACAATCATGTTGGAGACAGGCATAATTGGGGAAAGGAGGAAATCTGACACCTGGCTGATTAACATGAGGAAAATATTAGACTCGTTCCTAGTGACAGGCTTCAAATTCAGCATTTGTGATGGAAATCTACTTTAAAAGCAACAGATGTGAAGCCTCCAATGTGACTCAGATGCATCTAGAACAGTGATGACTAACCTTTTAGGCACCAAGTGCCCAGACGAGTCACAGCTAATGAGCCGTGGCTCATGACATCATCACCTGGCACTGCTACTCTTTTTGAGCATGTGCAAGGCCCTGTGATATCATTGCCTAGCGCCAATACTCTTTCTGAGCATGCTCAGCTCTGGGACGATGCTGGAGTGACTTGACTTGCGTGCCAGCAGAGAGGGCTCTGCGTGCCCGCTATTGCACCCGTGCCTTAGGTTTGCCATCACTGATCTAGAAGTCATCCACAAGGAATCCTTTTCTAGAGTACCAAAGGTGGAACAAGCATGTCTTCCCTCCTTTTACTCATGACTATGGTTAATTTGAGGAACAAGAATCTTAAAGCCCTGCTTAATATTATGCCTTAGGAAAAAGACAAAGGTTACAGATACCAAACATCTTTCAACTGAAGCACCTGCATATAGGCTATTTAGGATCATCACTCTTGTCCATTTCCTCTTGTTTTTTCCAACACAGGGAGTTGGCAGTTTGCCTCTTTTGTGAAGTTGGGCAGTCTGCATCTCCTTCCTGTTTCAATAACTGTCAGTTCTTTTATCGAGAGATATAACTCTTCAGCCAAGACTGAAAAGGTGAGAAGACTTCATTGGATGACAAAAGTCAAAGGTTGCCTTCTGACTAGAAGAAAGGTGGTTATTTATGCAACTCTACTGCCTACTGATTCTCAAGATGGCTTATAATTCAACCATTAAAGAAAAGAATTACGCTAAAAACAATTGCAGTCTAACTGAAGACTTTCCCCTGACTCTAGCGTCTTCAAAAAAGTCTTCTCTGATTTTCCAAATGCCAAGCAAGATCTAATCTAAGGGGGCACACTCTTCCAGCAATGTCCTTCCTTGGGGTCCCACCCCCAAATCATTTGAGATAGATACCCTTTCCTGTTCACTCAGCCATCCAAGGAGGCAGAGCAGGGAAAGCACAAAAGCCAGCTCTGCAACAGCAGCAGAGATTCTTTTTGAGTGACATCATTCAAGAGGATTAATTTCAGGAAGAGTGGTACAATACTACCACCACATGGCAAGGGGCTGAACTTCGCTTCCAACAACTTGCTCTGCTAGAAAGACCAAGCTTTAACCTAACTGAATGAAGGAATAACCTAGTGCTATTATTTAAAAAAGATAGTATCAGTCTTTGTTGAATTTGAATTAGGTATTCATATTTGCACAATTATAAACCATTTATATAATAAAATAGTGTGAGCATTTATTTTTATCAAATTTCATCAACTTCAGAGTTTTGGCAAATAGTGTTTTTCATGTGTCAAAGTATGAGTATTTATTAGAAATCTACCAATGAGAATTGAAGTTATAGCTTAATTGTATATCATCGGGCATCATTTATCATTTATGCCTCAGATATGCATAAAATCTCATTTGGGATTGTTTACATTCCCCAAGTCTGAAAGTATTCAACATATATATGGGTGGTTGGAATGTGCAAGTAACTATCTGGAAAAAAGAGAATGGAATTACAAGATAAGGAAACAAACTTTATTTTACAATTAAGTCTCTCAGATAAATGAGAACTAGAAACCTCAAAGGAGTATTTTATTGAGCAAAACATTTTAAAAGTTGAACCATGTGGAAAAGCGAAGTACTAGAAACAGATTGTAGATGAGCAACAGTCAACCAGCCATAAAACTGTACAAGAGTAACAGGAAAATAGGAGAAATCAAAGAAGACTGGAAGCTCAATTCAAAGCAAGCAAGAGTGAAAGGGGAAGGAAATAGAGGCTGAAGTGACCCAAAATACAACACACACACACCAATGTGCAGAAACAATAACTGTCCCAGTTAAATTCAATTTCCTTCTTCTTCCAAAGATACCGAAAGGTGGCCTAAACAAGAGACGTCTAATTCTCATCACATTACACAGACACAGGTAGTAGTAGCAGTCTTTCAGGTTGGGAAGGGAGTATTGAAGTCCATAGTGCTCAGGTACACCAACCAATTTTGTAGTGAAGGTTTTTTCTGTGGGGGCTGCAAGAAAGAAGAGGTTCAGAAGTTAGGGTGAGGGCTTAAAGTACAGAGGAAAATCTAAAACTGAAGTTTTATACCTGGGAACATGAATGTTCTATTTTCTGCAGGGTGGACTATTAACAGCATGTTGTTGCTGCTTGAATAGACAATATGTAACCCTCTTTGAGCTCTTTTTTTAATAATTTTTTTTTATTGTTTTCCCTTTACCAACTTTTGGTAAATTCATGACAAGAGTGAGTGGTTACAGTCAGGGCGATTACATCCAACGTAAGAGGTTTAACAATATATTTCATGTTTAAATCTTACATCATTTATCATTTAAGAACTTTTATGACACGGTTTCCACATTTCACAGATTTCTATTCCCTTTTTTGTTATTTTCTTTCTCCTTCTCCCCACCCTTCTCTCTCTGTCTTGTCTTCCTTTCTAAGCTTTTTCTTACTCTTCTTCATCCTTCTTCCCTTACTCTTCATTCTTTCTATCTTCTTTTGCCATTCTTATTTTGCAACCAGTCACAATCTAATCTTTTTTCATTTTAGTTTCAGTTTTACATACATTTTATAGGGGTGCTCAATTTTTCTTGCTTAATCTTTTTTTTTTAATTTTTCCTCCTTATCCTTTCACCATTAAGTATCTCTTCCAAGGCTGTACATTTTAAATTAATCCAAAATACATGTGTAAAGCATCAACCTTTGCACAATTCCAAGTTATCACTTTCATTTTTACTTTCTTTAAATTGCTTATCTCTATTCAACCTATATACATTTAATTTTTAACACTTTGTTCCATAGGAGTATGAGACTGATGTTTTAAGTTCTTATCACCTTTGTCATAAACAACAATTAGATACATACAATAATAAATATAATCTGAATATTTAAGTTTTCACTGAATTGTAGAGGGCATTATAATATTATATAAATAATAAATTTCTTATAATTTCTTACATCCCTTTACATACTTTTCTTCTCCATTCTTGTCTGATTTTTTTCTTATTTACTTTTGTTTTCTCTCTTCCTTTTTTCTTCCTTCTTTTCCCTTCCTCATCTCAAATTCTATCTTTATCTCCTTCTTACTCTCTTTCTCTTACCCTCTAGCTTTCTCTTATCTTCTTTCTTAACCTTTCCTTTTTTCACCACTTAATTTTCTTTTTGCCTGGCTCTCTCTATTTGCTTCTAAATGACCTTGTCCCTAATCCTAATTCTAAATCTAACCTTACCCTAGCCCTAACCGTCACCTTAATCTGTACCCTCACCCTAACTTTAACCCTAAATTTAATCTTACTTTAAACCTATCCCTATTTCTAATCTTAATCTTATCCCTAATCTATCCTAACCTTAATTCTAACCTACACCCTAATCTTAACCTTCACCCTAATTTTAACCCTCACCTTAACTCTAAATCTAATCCTAATCCTAATCCTAAACCTAACCTTAACCCTAATTCTGACCTCACTCTAATCCTAGCCAGTTCTCTTATCCCTCTCCTTCTCTGTTTTATCCACCTTCTTTCCTACCTTCTACTGCCTTTCTAGCTGATCTCGTGCCCTTACCCTTCTTTTTCTCCTCTTTTTTCATCCTTTCTTCCTACTTTCCTCAACTTTCCAATTCCTCTTCCAAACATCCTTCAGCATAAACAATTGATCAGGTAATTTTTTTTCTTTTTATACTTTTAACATTAATTAACTCAGTTCCAAATGTACATTTTCACTCTTTCACTTTGTTTCCCAAACATATTTATCTTGTATTCTATCTACTGTTTCTGCCTCATTCTTGTTCTTAATATCTCCTATTTCACTTTTGGATTCTAATTGTTTTTTATTTAATTTTTCCTTTAATCTTTTTGATAACCTATTTAATATGAAATCAATAATTCTTACAACACCCTATAACTCTTTTATATACCACCGCCAGTCTTTTCTTTTGCCACTAATGGTCATCAAAGAGAACAGAGAAAAGAGAAAAAAGAAAAAGATAAATACTTTTTATTTTCGTTACAATATTTTAAATCATGACTATGTCACATGCTGTATATTCTTTAACCTTTTTTTCTCTTAATGACCACATATTTAAGTTCTTATTTTAACCTACCCCTTTCTTAGTAAATGAATCTTTTACATACACTTTTTTCTTTTGCAGGCTTTCTTTCATTTTAAATTTTTTATCAAGCAATTTTTCTTCCCTTTCCTTCTTCTTAATTTCCCCCTTGCTCTCATACTTTTCCTTTCTTTTTGTCTTATTTTCCTGTTCAATCCTGTATTTCATTTTATGGGTTTCCCCCACTTTACTCTCCACCCCACTTCCTCTGCAATCAATTTTTTGGGGTTTGCATTTCTAACAAACATTTTCTTTTCACTTTTTTTGGAAGAACTTTGAATTCCTCCTGTTTCCCCCCCCAATACACCTTTCTCTTTTGTTCCAAATCTCTGACTCTTCTTCTTCCTCCTTAACTTTTTCCTTCTTTTAATGTTTAATGTCAATTTTAATTTCAAAGTTTCCTTTTCCATTTTCCGAGGGTCTTGTAGTCGGCAAGAACTTTCCACTAGACT
>JANHFO010001715.1:51080-61849 GCA_032468095.1 Pareas carinatus
GGAAGGAAGGAAGGAAGGAAGGAAGGAAGGAAGGAAGGAAGGAAGGAAGGAAGGAAGGAAGGAAGGAAGGAAGGCTGTGACAATCAGCAAGTCAGCAGAACTTTTTAACAGAAATCACAAGTCAGTTTGGTATAGTAATTGAAACACTGGCCCAGAAACTAGGAAACTGTGAATTCTGCTTCCACTTTAGGAATGAAAATCAGCTGGATGACTTTGGCCAACTAAGCCTGGGTTAGATTTCTACATCACTGCATGTCAGGGAATATGTGTGTCTGTTGTTCGAGGATGGTTGCATAGGTGTTACATTTATATTTCTGCAAATGTTAACATTCTGGCTAGGGGGTGCTCAAAGAGCAAAGCACCAAAGAGGAAGTCAGATCAGCCAATCAAACATAGGATCCACACCTCCACACAACACACAGTTGGGATTTAGAAGATATGCATCTTGGCCCCTCTGCAGCCACCTGCAACTTATGATTATTCATCAACCCCTTCACAGTTCAGGTATGCAGCAATGCTTATGTGTGGTTGCGTGCAACTCTAAATCAAGGTTCATTCTTTCTCAGCCCAAACTGTCTCACTAAGGTTATTGTTGAAGGGAAAATAGGAGGAAGGAATATTATATATATTCACTGCCTTGAATTATTTATTAAAAATGTATAAAAATCTAAAAAATAATACAAAGAAATGGCAGGTGGAAAACAGTTCTGAAAAATGGAGCTAATGACCATGGCAGAATGAAAAACTGGCATAATGAATAGACCAGCTGTTTGATAATTCCTCTCCACACAAGGAGACCAGTCACTCACAGGGCAGTCCCTGTTTGAAAATATAAAAGCCCAATATCTATCTTCAAAATTCAAAATTCAAACAAGCGGTAAAACTCAGTCTTCTCCCACTCGCAATTCTTCAATGAAGGTTGTTAGCTGCATACTTGGTGTTTGATAGCATCGTATAACAGTTGTCTTCCAGATGGTTTATCAAAATCTCCAATGATCCAAAATGTCACTGGTCTGACAAAAGTATCATCTGTGTAAGAAAAAGATAAAAGGAAGAAAATTGAACATGATCCTGTCATAATGCATAATGCACATGTTGGGCATAAGCAGTGTATAGAGAGCAGTTTTTAGACAATATCAAAATCACTGGGATATTAGTATTTATGAAGAGTACTAATTTATTTTAAAACAAACCTATTTTGCAAGGAATAAAAAATTAGTGTGCATATGCTTATCTTATGAAGTTATTAATCTAATGAAGTTACTACACTACTAATTTAAGAATATTTTTAAAAAGTAATATAGAGAACCTGCAAGAAAGTTAAGAATGCATTAATTTTATATGAATACTATGAATTCAAACTGTTATTCAAAGATTTCTTAAAAACAATATGCAACGATTTCTCATTTGCAATAAGTTCCAAGCCAGCAATTTCACATTAAAGATCGCATTCCTTAAAAGATTAAAATTAGTAATATAAGTGAGAGAGAGAATAAGAAACACTCAAGTTCATTACCATAAATTTCCTTGGAGGACATTCCTGACAAAAGTAAAACAAGAAAGAGTGGAAAAACATAAAATTAGTTTACAGAATTGACCTCATTAAATATCCAAGAGTCATTAGGTAAGTACTCTTATAACCAAGTCAAAAGAAAATCAACTAAGAATGACTTGGTTTCCAGCAAAAGAAAAATAATCCTCCATATCTCAATGTGGTATCACATCTGATTTGAAATTAGGTTGACCTTCCATGTTTCCTTCTCTACAATTATCTACCAGGTACTTGTTACTTCAAATTCTACATACACCTCCCTACCAACACCACCTGACTTCTAAGGTCTGTTCTTTTTAGCTGCAGTTCTGAATTCCTTTTACTAGACTTTTTTTTCTCCTCGAATAGGAAGAAGAACAATAGCCTAAATTATCCTTTTCTCCCAAAGAAAGCAAACAAAATTTCCTTTGCTAGAGATAATGGCAACAATTTGCAGGAATGTTTATCCCTAATGTTAAAAGAAGCTTCTTGTTTCACTTGTTCTTCTGTTAAACAATTATCTAGCATGGAATCTGCAGCTCACCATACTAGAGGTTTTCAGAGGTTTCATAACTATCCACCAGTGCCATATTTGAAATTTCAAGTCTTTGAGACAAAGAAAAGAATGCATAGGGATGCATTACTCCACCGTCTTAACAAGGTTCATCCATCAATGTGACTAAAAGTTTCTGAAATGAAACCTAATCTGAAGCTAATCAGTCAATTTCCTGAGTCTATTGGATGGGACTAGCTACCCTCCCAAAAATACAGTCCCATCATGTCTTATGAGGTGACTTAACTCTGCCTCCTTGAATTAAACTTGAACTACTCCTTCCATAAATAAAACTGAGAGATTATTGGCCTAAGCCTGTTTCTACCACAGTAGGAGAGTAAGGCAAAATTTTGGAGTAACAATTCCCTGGTTCTCATCCATATTCTCAGACTTCCATTACTAAAACTCATTGAAGAAGTAACAATAAGAGAAAGCTGAGGAGACCTATACACTTAAATGTTGTCTCCTAGACATTGGATGTAATGTTTTTAATACAGTTGCTAGTTAAAAATCTGGATGTACGCATTAAATTAATTGAACTAAATTAATCTCTTCACTACCTTTCTTAAAGGTTTAAGGTGATGTAGGAAACAGAATTAGAAACAACTCAGATATAAATATCAATGTAAAATATCAAATATTCTATTACTGAATCAAAAGGAAAAGGAAAAGGAAAGTCATATATCAGCAATAGACAGTAAATATAATTTCTACTATACAAAAAGATTGCCTATTAGCACCTTTAGGTAATGGATGCCATAACTGTAATAACTGATAAAAATTATATATATTATCCTAAGTTATGAATGCTGAATACCCACATTGTTTATTAACATGTAATATTACAATATTAATCACAATTTAAATGATTAAATTCACTCAACATTCAAACTACATTTTGGCCTAGCACAATCTGTGAACTCAGCCATTGTAGCTTAACCAGCATATCATGCTTAAAACATACAACGGCTTATTGCAGAATGTGAAGGGAGTCAATTAAGAACTTTGGATTTTTTCTGAAAAACTGCTCAAAACCAAGGCAACTATTCAGCATAAAATTATTATATGCGCATTAGTTCCCCAGTATTGCTCATTTCTTAATTGCAGATTACAATGATTGCAATCAACATGAGCAATAGAGATAAAATTCAACACTTATTTATAAACAAGGTTGGAAGTTGACCACAGTTGGATTTATAGAAACAAAGGCATAATAGTAGGGCAGAAAAGAAGTGGCAGAGAATTCTGTATTACAAATAAAAAACAGTCTACTATAGCACAGTAGTCCCCCAACCTTCTCAGGTCCACAGAGCGGCAGCAACAGTGACGGTTGAGAGGAAGGAATGATTTCATGTGCACATCTACTGCTTGTGCAAATGGAACTTTGCACACTTGTGTGCTCACCCACCTCTTGCATGGCCAAGTTCCCAATGCACCACAGATCAGTAGTGGTCCGCGGACAGATAAAAATCATTTCATCTTGCAATGCAAGCTTTTTTTCTCAATTATTTGGAATGTTGAATGTAATAATTACATTATTTACAAAGAGTCTATAACAGGCTGTCTTTTTATATTCTGCTCGACAGATTACAAAATGTAAATGAAGCTGGTTATGTACTAAGACTGAGAGGGAAATAAAAGAGTCAACAAAAAAACCTTTTTAAGGCTTCATTATTCTTTTCAACAAAAGAGAACTGTGCATAATATTTTCTTCATCAGATGCAATATCCAAAGAAGAAAGAACCATAACTGTACCTTTTTTGGTTAAGTAAGTCATGCTGTTGGCTATAGCAGCTGTCTTGTCCTTGGAATCCAAGGTACTAAATCTAGCATAATCATCCACATAGAAATTATCTAGAAAAAAAAATCAATACAACTGTGATAACTCTCAAGAAGAGAAATATCTAATTTAACACGAGCAAACATGATATCAACATTTTAATGTTTTATTTTATAGATCTGACAAAATTTAAATTATCTTTGTACAGTAAGCATTTTGTGCAAACACACCTCCTCAAATATGTAAGGGATGCAAAGAGTTCCTTCATACATGTCTAAAAATGCTTCAATGCATATATGGGGCCTTTATTTATTTCATACATGAAAGTCTCTTCATATCAGCAATGGAATCTCACACAACCTTCAAAAGCAGCTTTGGGAATTTCAGAAGTTACAAAAAACTGGGAACAGAAATATTTTGATGAATAATTGACAATTCCACCTGGATCGCAACAATTGTAGAATGTAAATCCTGCTTCTACATTTTTTCAAATACTAGTAACAGTTTGCCTGGTTTTTCCCAAATAAGCTAGAAATAATATCAAACATCAAAGTAAAAGGCAGAAGGGCAGGAAAAAAAACATGAACTTGTCGGGCTTATTTCAAAGACAGAAAATAATTTCCTCACAGCTCTGAGGGAAAGAGGAAGAATTACATATGCTAACATTGTGCCCTGCAGATTGTACAACTCTGGGTATAAAGTGGCACTAGATGTGAAAGGTATCAGATTTTAGAAGACCAAGAAATATATTCTTGAATTTTGATACAAGTACAGAAAAAATTCAACTTCTTGCCACTTACACAACCCAATGGAAGAAGGCCCAAATTTCATTTTTAGAGCTCAAATTTAACCTACATTGGAAGCAAACAAGCAAACAAAAAACTCTACAGATACCTGAAAAATCCCACCCAGTAGCATTAATATGTAAAGAAGGCCTTGACTTCAGCAAAAAATTATCACCCTATATCATTACTGAATGCTTTCAATTATTTATGATGATTTCAGCTGAGCAATTGAAAATTATTTTACAGGATCTTATTCATGAAGATCATTGTGGGTTTTATCAAAAAGATAGTTGAGAAGTAGTGTCAGATATGCACTATACTAGACATTCTGGAATACTTAAAACAACTTAATGAAAAATAAGCTGAATTGATCTTTCTAGAAGCAGAAAAGGCATCTTGCAATCTGTTCTGTTTAAAATTTAGGCAGATATGCACTTTGATAAAAAATGTATTAAATGGATGAATGGACCATTTATATCTCACAAACAGCACAAATAACTATAACTAGAGAATTAATAAATCTTGTCAGAGGGGCAAGAATGCCTCTTCTCACCACTGTTATTCTCTTTAACTTTGGAAATATTGAATACAGACATAAGAGAAGATTAGAGATTTGCTGGAGTGAGGATTAAAAGAGGAAACATATAAATTGTGACTGCCAGTGATTTGGTTATAATCATGGAAGATCCCTTGGAAAGTATAGAAATAGTAATTGAAAAATTAAAGGATTTGGGGTTATTAGCTGGGTTTAAAATTAATACCAAAAGATGAAGACATTAACAAAAAATATGAGAATGGAAAATTAAATGAAACCGAAGGAAAAATGGTTTTAAGATTGAGGGGGGAAAAGTGAAATAGTTTGCTATTAATATGACTAATATGAATGGTATGTAATTTCAGAACAATTATATTAAGACATTGAATCAAATTAAGAAGGATATGTTAAGATAGGAGAAACTGTGATTGTCACTATCAGGGAGAATCTCTGATAAAAATGAATGTATTGTTTTTTTCTTTCAAACATGACTATTTTGACAACTGATGCATCATTTAAGCAATGGTTTGCTACTTGGTTTGGATGAAAGAGTGGGTGTTGTTGAAAAATAAAAGACTTTTAGAACTGGAAGAAAAGATTCTGAAGTTAGAATGGCATATTCTACGGTACTACAAAATTAAGCTTAATGCAGATTTCAAAAATCATTATAATAGAAGTACCATATTGAAAATATGGAATAGAAATATATGTTCAACCCTGCAAGTCTACTATAAATGCCACATTGGAAAGACTCTGAAACACCCACAACAGAGGAATGGTTTGTGAAGATGACAGAACTAACAGAGATGACAAAAAGGTACTGAACTACTGCATTTGTGAGTGATTGGAAAGTTATAGATTTTTTGCTGAAAAAAGAAAAAAAATGAACTGGGGATTTATGTGTCTGATGCTTAGAAAGGATAATTATGGAAAGAAGTAAACTTTATTTGCTATTTATTTATTTACTAAACTTTTATGCTGCCAATCACAATTATGATGTAACAGAAATAAAGTAAAATACTGTATCAATGTGCTAATAAGTGTTGTTAAGAAGATTGAAGCTCACTTTTTTTCTTTTCTATTTCTTTTGCTTTATGTCTTTTTCATTTTCTTACTTCTTGATTCTTTTTTCTCTTCAATTCAATTCTGAATTTGTATTAATTTTATTCTGTTGAAAACTTCTTTAATAAACATTATTTTTAAAAAGAAATCTTACCTCCTATGTCTTGAAAATAAAGATTTTAATAATAAATTCCTTGACAGGCAAAAAGACTGTACATGCATACATAATACTGCATCAGGGCAGTCAAACAAATGTACAACATGTACTTCCGCACTATTTTCTGTTCCTTTTACAAGTACTCTCTATTGTTTTCAATGTATCTATTCACTCATTTATAATATGGCTTCAATGAGGTGCAAGAGCGGAGTCACTGTAACAACTTGGTTAAGATCCTAGATTCAGAAGTCATGTCAAATCATTGTCAAATGTAGTGCTCTCTAAGCTTGGTTATTTTCTTGCAGACATTTCATTATCCAACTAGGCAACATCATCAGTGCTGTAAAGGAGTGGGCTACTAACTCAGACAAACAATTGAACAGTAAACAACAACTTAAACAAGGAACCACAAAGAAAACTTTCACCAACACTGACAGGGCAAGCCACTTGTATATAAACAAAGAGCAAACCCTAGTATTGATGATATTGCCTAGTTGGATAAGGAAACATCTGCAAGAAAATAACCAAGCTCAGAGAATCTAAACCACCCTACAGTTCAACTACTGGTATCATTGCTAAATATTAGGTTCCTCTGAAATCATGCATATCTTCTTCCTTGCACTAGGTATGACTACAATAAAAGTTTAGAAATATTGGTTTTGTTTTAAAATAGTCCATTTATTCTTTCATTTAATCTATGACAAGTTACAGTTAGTTTAAACAACAAACCAGGATTTCTGATCCTGGGGTTTCTAAGCATTCCAAAGTGTAAGCTAATCAAATTCTTGGTTTTCCAGAAAAAAGGAACAACTGCAATTGGTTTACAAAGGAGGGTTATGCTTTCAATCGCCTCCTTATGATTAAACTAGGACTGGGGTGGGTGGATTATGAACATTCTGTAAAACAATGTTTTTTTGTTATGTTTCAAATCATGTTTATTAGAAATGATTTATATTGGCCTTACTATTTGAAGTTAAATCTAGATATTCTCTGTCAGACATCAATATTCGAGAGTTTATTCTTGGAACAACATTGGGCTGACTCATGATATATTCAACTACATCCTGATCATTGGACAATTCACCCTGAAACACAGATAAAAATAAAAATGCTGGAATTATTTGAACAATCAGAAAAATAAAAAAATCAAGTGTTTTTAAAATTAATAATCAGTACATGTTGCATGGCATTATTATAAGGTTGATATGTTACTTTGGTACATCCACTAAAATGGTTTTTTTCTGTAACAGCTTATCTCATACCACATTAACTATTTTTGATATATTTGGTGTATGCTCCATTTAAAAATATTTGGTAATACAGTAAAGTTTGCTTGACAAATCTAGATCTAAAGCTTTTTAAGAAACACAAAAATAAGCTGTAATACAAAAAAGTTAGATGAATTTCTTGAAACTCCTGACAATCAGAAATCTAACTTACCAGATACACAGCTCTTTGGAAATAGCTAGTCGTTTCTAAGATTTTATGCATAGTTACTGTTTCTAGTTCATCTGGATCTAGCTGTTCTTTTTGAAGTGGCATTCCATTAAAAAGCACAATGGGTAGAGGACCAACACCAGTCTGCTCATAGTAACTATATCCTTCCTGAAATACACAGAAGATAAATAAAGTACGACTTTCCTTTTTTGTATTGCTACATACACCATTAATAGTTTTTATGAATAAACTGTACCAACATACATACCTTATTGTACTTTACATATACTTCAGGGAGTATTATTTATCCATTCAATCTAATTTAAATGCAAACATCTGGAACAAATAGTCTATATATAGACCAGATAGCCAATAGAATTAGTAGAATTATATAATTAAGTGATATTTTATAAAAGAATTTTGTGCTCAAGTATAGAAATGTGTTGAAATGCTGGCTGGAAAATTCTGGTAGTTGAAGTCCAAATCTCTTAAAGTTGGCAAGTCTGAAAACCTCTGATCAATGGCATATAATAAACAAAGTAAACTTTTACAATAATTTCCTTAAGGCCAAAGTTCAGACCTCTCCTACCTAATGTCTTCCAGGTGTGATGGGACTATTATTTTAAGAATTCCCAACCATCATGGATAATACCAACATATCAGGGAGTCGGCATATATTTGGGGAACATTGTTCTCAAGTACCATGAATAGTATTAACTCATCACAATGGGGCTCCAACTTCAGTAATGAAAGAAGTTAGTTGGACTACTTACTTCTTATTCCATCTGCATTTTGATTGTAATCATGAAATGAAGATATACTTTTCACTAAGTACCTATAATTTATTTCCCACACAGGAAGTTAATTTACTTTCATTTTTGATGAAATGATTTGATATATCTCAGGTATATAAAAGTAATTCCTTTTCATATATATCTAAAGTATGCATGCATATGCTTTATATACTGGTGAAAAAGTATAAATAATAAAAATAATATGAATTCCTTACCTTTCTATTTTGATCGTAAGCAGAATCAATTCCTAAGATGCTGTTTACTTCTACATAGGGATACTGTTTTTCAAGAACACTAACCACATGTTCCACCTTCAATTTTTCTCCCGCACTCACTTTGTTATACATCTATATAAGGGAAATGTGAAATACATAATCTTCAGAAGATTACTGAAATATCTCTCCTGGAACATGTTCTTGGCACCATTTTTTTCTCTTTCCTCTAACTAGTTCAAAAACTGACCATGATGCCCAGTGCTTAGGTTTTTTTTAACTCATTCCTCCCCCATTCAATAATATACATCTAAACAAGACACTGAAGGTGTACTGTACCTTTTTAATCTTACAAATATGTTCAGGATTTTATATCGGAACACAATACCTTTATTATCTGACTTATTGGAAAGTGGTATAGCTATCAAAACTAGTGTATCACACAACACATAAAAATATTAAATGCATTAAACACTGTTCATGTTATAATTCTTACAAGTTTTTATTGTTGAAACATTTTCCCATCTTCTGGCCTTTCCCTGAAGAACTGTCTAGTATGATCTCATGAAGGGATAAAAAGTTAATTTAATTGAAATGAACTTTTAGAAAGTAATCATTTGTGAAAATAGACATCATTAAAGTTAGGAGAGATAGAAATATTCCCTTCTATATAATGCATATGATTCTTTTCTAAGAGAGCATAAATATGATGGCAATGAAGGAAAGAGGAAAGAGGGTGGAAACTGAAGGAGACAGAGAAATTTTAACAAATTCCTTGAAAGATACATATTGCACTTCACTGGTATCAGTGTAATTTCAGAATGAGGAGGAAAAATGAAGATGCATTGGGTAGCATTATATCTATTTTTCTGTCTTGGACAAATCATAGGTAATCTAGTTTATTCTGAAGAATAAAAAAAGCTGCTTTGGCAAGAAAAATAGTCTTTCTTTGTCACTTCAGAAGAGAGTCCTTTCAGAAATAAATAGGATTATAAGGAACAAATTGACATTAACTTTTCCATAATTGTTAGCCCTTTAAGATGGTTGTACACTGCCCAGAAGCACTTTCCGTGCGATGGGCAGTCATATACATTCGATTAATAAACAAGCAAACTCAATAAGCCAAAGAGGTAACTTGGGTGTCTTTTCTCATTATCACAATCCAGGGTCAAAATATTTCAAATATATTTGCATTCATATGGACGGATTACTCACAGATATAATTGTCTGAAATGCATAATTCGTATCTACTTCCTGTGCCACATAATTATATGCCCGAAGGAGAGCAACTCCAGCATCTTGTAACCCATCAACATCTTCAGAATTATCAACTACAAAAACCAGGCCAACCCTATTTAAAAGAAAGGATTAAATCATAATCAAGAATTGGAAGCATGAACACTATCAGTACATGACTCAATGACAATGTCCGTCATTTCGGTAGATGCAGATTCTGTTCATTCCTTAACTGAGGAAACAAGAGAATTGGAATGATTATGGATCAACCAAGCATAAACAAACCAATTCATCTGTGCTGTTATTAAATATGTTTAAGTACTCTGAAAGTTACACATAGCTAAAATTTGGAACTTTCATCAAATTAACCCTGAAATCCTGAGTTTGGAATAAAATCTAGATGACCTTAAATATGATAGATAACTTTGTAGATAGGCCAAATCATGTGCTAGTGTAATAACAAAACCAACCCAGAGAAATGATGAAGCATGGGAAAATGTTTTAAGGTTAATTTTAACTCTCAGTGAAGGAAACAGCAATGTCTGCCTTAAGTACTGAATATACAGTCAGGAACATGTACATCAGTTCTAAAATCATTATCAGAATATATACATAACTAGCTGACCCGGCCACGCGTTGCCGTGGCTCATTTTGTGGCTTTTTGAAGTGCCTGGGGCGGAGATGCAC
>JANHFO010001715.1:84523-98641 GCA_032468095.1 Pareas carinatus
GCATGGTCCTGTCTTTTATCACGTGCGCGCCCCCCCCCCCCTCCCAGCCAACTTGAAACAGCCAACTAAGCGACACAGCAGCACCGTAGGTATCTCTTTGCCCATATAATACTGTATGACTTGTATATATCACATTTCTACTCAGCTGAAAATGTCTATGTTTTCAGATCTAAATTATCATGAACTGTCTTTCTGTTAAAGAGAGACTCGGCTCATCTTCATGTTTTTCTCTTAGTCTTAATTTTTCTGAGTATGGTGAATAGCTGAATTGTTTCTTATTACTATGCAGCTAAAGTCGTCCCCCAGCAAATCACACACACCTCTCCCCGCATCCAGTCTGATTATACAGCAGAGAGGAGTAATCTCATTCCTATATCTAGTCACCGTGCATCTCCAAATCCAGTGGCAATGGAAGCTAGAAATGATAATAGGTAACTGAGCTTATTTTCTTATACAGGAAAATAATTTTTAATTTTGGCTGCATGGAATGCATATTATTACAGTTTCTAAAATAATTAAACTTTTGTATAATTCTATTGGATATCTATTAGGATTTTGAAAGAATTCAAAACCATTCAGGTAATGAAGCACAAAACCATTCAGGTAATGAAGACATAGAATACCTTGAATTATGTTGCTCAGTAGGGTGGATGCAGGGAAATGAAGGATAATTAAGAGCAAGTACAGGCAGTCCTCCACTTACAATCATTCATTTAATGACAACCTTTGAAAATGTCATTTACGACCTAAATTTGAACTTATGACTATTATCCTGCTGTTATGATCACCTGTTCATAATTTAGGCACTTTGCATCTTGTATGCAGTTATGATCTGTTGCAGCATCTTGTGGTCATGTGATCACAATTTGCTATGTTTTTAGCCAGTTGGTTAAGATGGTTTTACACTTATGATCATGGTGACTTGACTTAGGACTGCAGTAAAAGTGGCCATCAAATATGGTCTGGTCACGTAATAACTTAACTTATGACTGCAACAACTCATGACAGACATTCTGTTCTCACCTTTGGCCATAAGTCAAGGACTACCTATGATGCTCCTTGTCAAATACTGCATTTCAAACTCTGCTGTATTTAGAAATGGGTTGTAATATGTATGTACTTAAAAATGCATTTCTAAAGTTTGTTAAATGTATACAGTTCTAGATTAATTACCAACAGAACAGATTTTAAAAAAACCAGAGGCATTAAACAAGTAATATATAAAATTCCTTTCCTTCATCCCCATTCTTTTAATTGGATTATAATGTGGCACTGTATAGAAGGAAATGAGTTGCTTCCACAATCTTTTCAAATGTACTTGTACATTTTTTTCAGATCTGTTGTCTCTAAACAAGCTAACAAATAAGTAAAATGTAATAATCATAACTATAATTTATTAAATGGATCTAATTGCAAGATTATATTTAATATTTCTTATTTCCACTCCTGTAGACAGTCAGTGCCTGTTCAATTTCAATATTTCTTACCAACATATCCTCCTTCATACCCTTTGGCTGCTCACACTTACACACCTATTACCAGCTCTGTATCCACTATCCGCCAATATCCTGGTAAGAATTCACTAATTTCACTAATTTACAGGGTGCTTTACTTAGAGCAGCAGTATAGCTTTATTCATAAAGGCAATGTTTAATGAAGATATGACTGCAAATTGTTTGGTTTTAAAAAGTAAACCCTAACCACCAAACACAAAAGTAGAAAAGCATGATGACCATCTTTTGCTTAATTAAAATAATGAAACAAAATTTTGAAATTGTTCAATATTTATTTACTTATTTATGAAATGTATTTGCCGCCTTCTTATATTCAATGTTTCTGGTTGGCTTACAGCAAAATATTGGTAATTTATTCAACTAGTTTCTTCAGGTGAAAATAAGAATTAGATAGTGTTAATGGCAGATGACTCATAAAAATCTGAAATCTATATGAAAAATATTTTTGGGTCCTTTTCTAAGTTTCCAGGTTAGCCACATGAATTATTTAGTAATAATTACAAAAGTCATATAAGAGATTAATGTTCTGATTGATGCATTGCAAAAAAAATTACTGTATCATCTATTGTAGTAATTTGACTAATTGAACATGTTGTGATGAATGGAGCTGAGATATGAATTGACTATGTTTTCTTGAGTTGGTGTGAAAACAAATAATTTAAATTTAATGGCGTTAATTATGTCCGTGCAAGTTTAGCAATATGAAGCAGTATAATTATTGTTTGAATTTAAAGCTAAATCTGATTTACGTGAATCCTAAACTTTTGTCAAGATCAAACTACTGGTATATAATTACATCATCAGGTATGAGGTGCATTTGAGAACATTGTACTTAATTACTCCCACAAAAACCAGAATATTTATTAAGCATGTTGTTCCAGTTTCAGCCCAGGCTCCCAATTCTGCCATAGCAGCTCAGACTGGAGTAGGAGTAGCTTCAACAGTGCATCTTAATCCCATGCAGCTGATGACAGTAGATGCATCCCATGCCCGTCATATACAGGGCATACAGTCTACACCAATTGGAGCACAGGGAATACAGCCAGCACCCATCAGTGCCCAAGGAATACAGTCTACACCAATTGGAACTCAAGGGCTACATCCGGCTACACCAATTGGCACTCAAGGTCTTCAAACGGCACCGCTGGGGCCTCAACAACCACAAACTGAAACCAAGACATCAGGTTTTTATTTATTCTGACATCTATATAAATATGTAGAATAGATATTTTCTAATAATTACAATTTTCTTTGTAGATGGCAATATAAAATTTAAAACCATAAAAGTAAGATGAAGGCATTAAATCTAAAACAAAATAATCAATATAAAACCAAATTACCATTTACGGTGGTCTTCATTTAGTGGCAAAAAGAACATAATGTAGGCCCCAGTTAAAAAAAAATTCTAGTAGCCATCTGCTATTTGAATAGTATTTGTGTTATTAGGAAAAAACGTTCTGAATACTGGCCTTTTTAAAAAGTTATTTTGATTATGCTGGAATTTTTAAGGAAAAATACAAAGAACTGCACATAGGACATATTATTTTGAGTTAGACTGCTATTTTGTTGTTTGTACTTGCAACTTTATTGCAAATATTTTCCTTCATCAGGCAGGATAGTTTCTGCTTTCTTTCAACCTTCAAGAATAGAAATACATATCACTTGTTTCTTTGAAGAAGGAGTTAACTCCGATCTGAGTTATTATTTGGAGACTTACTGAAGGAGAATGCTATATTGAACATCATTAGATTTAATTCTGAAAAAATATATATAAGAGTACCTTATAAATTAAAAACCATCAGTATTTATGGTACAAACATGGGTTATTTTAAGGAAAACAAGTTATAATTTCCAGATAATCACTTCAACTAAATTTCTGTTCTTCTGACCACTTTCCCTAGTGGTCTTAGCAGATGGAGCCACCATTATGGCCAATCCAATTAGCAATACATTCAACTCTGCTTCAGCTTCAACTGCAGTGGTGCAAACTCACAGCCAGAGTGCCAATTCCAGCACATCAGCTCAAGGCTCATCCCCACGTCCAAGCATTCTCCGAAAGAAACCTACTACTGATGGGTGAGTAAAATTGCAGTTGCAGTAATATTTATGCAAATATTTATATTTCTGATGTGCTCATCATCGTGGGTTTATTTTGTAACATTTATTTCATCAAACGTATTTCATTTGGTTGATAACACTAATACTGCTAATAAAGCATAAAAGAAACTATGAATAACAATATTTTGTATATCTGATTGCGTTTTTATCATATGCAGATCAAAGCTAGGAAAAGTCTTTTTAAGTCTTTTTGTTGGAGCTATCAAAATTGCTGGACGTAGTTTTGAAGGAACATTTTAGACTTGCAGAACATAACAGTACATTACTTTTCTTGTTTTACACACACACACACCAGCAGAGAGCTACTATATTTTTAAGTAATTACAATATTGATCTATACTCTTTTACTATATTGGTGCTTATAAACAAAGGAAATTTTGTAATAGTTGGCATGTTATTTTGCAGCCTGGCAGTGAGGAAAAGCCTAATTCCTCCTCAACCAGCTGAGGTTGCTTGCACTCGTGTAGAAAGTTCTGTGAGAAGTGCAAGTGGATCACCAAGACCAGCTGGGTAAGATTTCTCTCCCCCTCCCCCCTGCTCAAAAAAGCCCTCTATTTTAGCTTTGCAAACAAAAAGATACCTCATGTGAATTGTGCAATGGTAAACATTTAAAACAAATAATATAAGCAAAATTATGTATAAATGTTCACTGAGCAAAGGGTTTTATTTTTAGCTTGTGTAATTCAAGGTAATGGGGTAAGGTTTTCTGCAAATTGAATTCTGCCTCAAATTAGCTCAATCCTTATCCAGCCTAGCTCCTATAGGACAGTGACCCTCAATCTTTGGGGCACTAGGGAGCGGTTCCATGGAGAAATATTTTTCTGCGGATCGGTGGGGACATGGCTTGGCATGCTGCCTACATCTTGCAAACGGGGCTCCATGGACCGGAGTTTGGGGGCTCCTGCTGTAGGTGCTAAGGAGTTGCTGAATCTATAATATTAATCCTTCTTTAAGAAAGAAGGTAATGCTATCTGCTTTAAAGGAGTGGTAGGCCATCTCTCTTTCAGCAGGTACTTCCTGGAGGCCATTTCCACACATGGTTTTGAGGAAGGATTGTTGAGAAACTGATGAGGAATCAGCTAGAGAGGATGAAAAGGGGAATTGGTTGTTTGGATCCTTTCCAGTCAGCATTCAGGCCCCATCATGGGAAAGAAACTACTTCATCAGGACATAGATGTGGGGAATACATTCCATCTTGGTCCTGTTAGACCTGTAGGTAGTATTCAGTTACAGCTTTCTACTGGACCAGCTGCACAGGCTGGAAGTTAGGGGCACTATTTTAGAACAGTTCTACCTGAGTAGATTGCTTCAGTGGTGGTATTGGAGACAGAGAGCTGAAATTCGCATAAGCTCCACCAATAGAGTCCCATCAGGCTCAGGGCTTTCTCCCCATACTGTTTAATACTTAAATGAAAACTATGGGAGAAGTCATCCATGAGTTCAAATGAGGTATAACCAGTATGTTGATCACAGTCATGATAATATATTGCCATCATGAACGATACCAGAAATTTTACACAGGTATCTGGAGGCTTGAGGATATGGATGGGATGAAACAGGTTTGGAATAAACCGTACCAAAACAAAGCTGCTGGTCATCAGAAAACATTTAATAATACGGTCTCCAAAATTATTGTGGACAGGGTTGCACTCCCCCAAGGAGGTGGTACATGATTTAGAAGTCATCCTTGATTCATAGTTCCTGTTTCAGCAGAAAATAGAAGCTGGGACTAGGAGCCTCTTATGAGAGAAAAGCACAGAACTTTTGTTGGGGAAGGCTTCAAAATTTGTCATGGGTTCGTGGTCATTTAATTTCTGAACTTATAGATCTCTGCTTGTTTCACTATGACCATTGTAATTTTATTGTTGTAGGCTCTTGAAGAAAGGGCCTAACTTTTTAATCTGTGTGTTCTGTCTAGTGTTAAACCTAAGCCAGAAATTCATGTGTCAATGGCCACTCCTGTAACAGTGTCTGTGGAGGCAGTATCCATACAGAGTAATGAGCAACCTCCTGTCTCAGTCCCTACGTCTCAGCAACCACAGCCTGCCATTCCAACAATCATCACAGCAACTAGTCCACCTTCACAACCCACAGCTGCTCTGTCAGGCATTCCAGGAACACTTCCAGCTCCTCCACCTACTTCAGCCACAGTTGTAACTGTTCCTCCATCTCCATCAAACATGAGTGGTATCCTGTCTACAGTACTGGGTCCTGTTGTACCAGAGATAAAAATAAAAGAGGAAGTGGAGCCTTTGGATATAATGCGACCAGTTTCAGGTAGACTTTTTATTTACTTATTTATAAAATCATAGGACTGGAAGGGACCTTGGAGGTCTTCTAGTCCAAACTCTTCTAGTTCACCCCAGGAGTCTTATATCATCTCAGTAAAATGGTTCTCCAGGCTACTTTGAAAACCTTTAGATTGGTTTAAATTGTTACAAAAGAGATTAAAATTGTTTAGGAAAGCCAACTTAAGCATTTGTTTCTAATTGACTTAGTATATGTCACCCAGAATCATCTCTAGATGAGATGGGCAGCACATAAATTGATCAGTCAGATACATAAATAATGGTGAGAAAACTTGTTTCATTTTAATTGCTTTGATTTTCTATGATTTGTAATGTTCATAAATTGTTGCAAAATGAAAAATTAGCATATCACTGAAAACATGGGGGGAATCCTGCAAGGTATTGTAATTGTCTGTAATTGGAATATCTGTTAAAAACATTGTTAGTGTTTGTGCAGCTATGAGACATGAGTAAAGGTGAATTCAACCAAACATAGGTTAGAGCCACTATTAAAGTCTATCTCGTGATGATAAGGGTAGCAAAGCACCAGGACATCTCTGCCCTTATTTCAGCCATAAACTACCACCCTACAGCCCTGCCTCAGGTGATCCAGGCCCTCCTGGATAATGGGGCTACTGTATGGAAGAATTTGCACAGAATCTGTCAGATAAAGATGCTTGGATTCATTCCCAGTTGGACATGTTGTCACAAATCCAGAGATGTTTGAGGTAATATCTTTCCCAGTTATCTGGAAACTGTTTGAACCTATTTGGTTTGAAAAAATGGACCAGGTCCTTAGCACTGAGCTTGGCCATCTGCTCTTTAAATCCATAGCGCCTCCTGGCTGGTTAAAATGGTCCAAGGGAGGTGTCATGTGAGTGAACTCTGGTGGTGGTGAATTATTCTGAGGGGTTATTCCTTTATTCAAAAAGAGGCTGTAGCCTGCCCTCTTCTTGAATCATCGCTGGACAATTTTTGTCCAGTATTTCACTTCCTTTTGGTGAGGAGAGGGAGGTGATAGTGGTGGTGGTTGAGCCACAGTTCCAGAGAACTTTGAAGATAGCGGATTATCTGGATCATCCCAAAGATGCATTGTCCAAAAGGCAACTGGACTTTCTTGCTTTTTTCTTTGAAAATGTTTCACTTCTCATCCAAGAAGTTTCTTCAGTTCTCAGAAGTGGATGGGCAACAACAGACTTCAACTATCCCTGATTCCCTTTTGGAGGAAGATGGATGGCTATATAAGTTTGATTAAATAAATAAGCAAATCATTGCCTTGTGTTCAAGGTAAAGGGAAAACTGTATCATTATGAGGTATCTTATTAGTAAATTTTGTAGAGTCCCCTGAGAATCTTTCATTTGTTTCTTTTACAGAAAAGAATTTTTCCTTGAGTTACGTCAACTTTAAATGCCAAATATTGTCAATATTTTATTGTATTTGTGAAGTTTGAAATTTTTGTAGTTACTGTATGGTTCTCAAATGTAAATCAAAAAGGCTAATTTTTGGCTTATTAGTACAAAGCCAAACTGTTGTAAAAACACCAAATAGGGAGATATTGCAAAGCCTTTAAAACATTTGGAATAATAATTTTGCAGAATATTCTAAAGCAGAGGTCTCCAACCTTGGTCTCTTTAAGGCTTGTGGACTTCAATTTCCAGAATTCCTCAGCCAGCTCTGTTCTAAAGTTCTGTGTCATATAAATGTTATGTCATAAATAGGACAAATGATGCAGTACACTGCATTTTCTGAAAGAAAAGGGCAGAAAATCTGGAGTGTTTCCTAAACCCTATCTGTGAAATTTCTTAAACATGTTTCTCTTTTTCTTTTCCAGCAGTCCCTCCACTGAGCACAAATAGTGTATCTCCATCTGTTACATTGCTGGCCAACAACCTTACAGTGCCCCAAAGTGACTTGCCGCCAGGTGCTTCCCCAAGGAAAAAACCACGTAAGCAGCAACACATCATCTCTACAGAGGAAGGGGATATGATGGAGACCAATAGCACGGATGATGAGAAATCCACTACCAAAAGCTTGCTGATAAAGGCAGAAAAGCGCAAATCACCTCCCAAAGAATATATAGGTGATTATTTGAATTCAGAAACAGAACTTTCATTTCCTAGTTAGTCAGCTCTCAAAACTATCTATTCATTCACCCAAATACCACATTTCAGTAGAAGGGGAAAAGAATGAATGTCTTGTATTTCCAAAATCATTACAGCTAGGATTAAACAAAGTAGAACTGACCTTTGGTTTAAATGTCAGTCATAGGATTATATTTTTTGGTAGTTCATAATACAAATTTATTTGAGAAGCCTGCATAATTATTCTTAAAATTCTCTTTAGATGAAGAGGGAGTGAGGTATGTGCCTGTACGTCCAAGACCACCCATAACTCTGCTCCGCCACTATCGCAATCCATGGAAAGCAGCCTATCATCATTTCCAGCGATACAGTGATGTCAGAGTAAAAGGTATGTCTTCCACTGCACATTTTGTATAGGTGTATTGAAATGATGTATTAGCCATCAACAATGCATGCAAAAACCTATTTAAAAGTATACAACCTTTCAACTGTATATATAAGTTAATCTACATCATTTTTCCAGTTATTATATACAGTAATTTCCAATATCCTAGCTCTCTTTGTGCCCCAGCAAGTCCTAACATTATTGCTCTGAAATTCATAGTAGCATTAAAAAATGTGATGTGTCAGATCCACAATAAGCTTAATGTACTTATTTCACCAAAATCCACAGCTCTTCTAAGCCATATCCCTGATGGTCCTTGGCCAATACAACCTAGCCCCACCCACATTTTTTAAAGTAACATAATTAGATTAATTATAGTGAATAATTATAATTATATGATTACAATTAGATAAAACATAACTTTTTTAATCTAACAATTATTTGAACATCTCTTAGCTGAAAATGGATCTTCAAAGCTTTGGAACAGCTTCATGTTTTCTCTTGATGGCTAGCATAAATAGAATAAATTGTATGGGGGGAAAACTCACAGGCTTGTTTATACTGTATAACATATTTGGATCACAAGGTCTGACCTTTACACCTGTAGCATGCCTACTGCCCTAAAGCAATTATATTACTCTAATAAATATCCATCTAAAATACAACTCACTATCAATAATCACAACCAGTGCCAACATACATTCCAGATGCATTTTTCATCCATTCTTCATTTGATAAATGCCTGTCTAATAACAAAGTCTTAGGAGGAAGTATAGTATTGTTTGTTAAAAGCAGTCTTAACTTCTGGGAATAGCTACATTAAGGGAATTCTGGTAGAGAATAACGCTCACTTCCTGATGTGCTCCTCCTGCACCTCATAGGAAGTAGAGATTCTCAGTATGCGTTCTTTGCCAGAAAATTCTACGTGGAACAAGTAGTCTCAAATACGCAGGTCCCAAATCACGGCACGTTATAGGTTATTACATCCTGAATTGTATCAGCCAAACCTTCTAGCAAGCCTGTGTATAACTAATTAGAGAAATTCAGTCTGGAGATAAAGAGAACACAAGTGAGTGTTGCCTATCAAAAGCTCTCATCATCGCTATATTCCAGAAGTTGATAAGTCTCCCAATGGAATTGCTCTCCAGATAGTTGGGAAATTTCCATGTTTTCTCTGGAACCCAACTTGATCAGACCATATGAATAGATCCTGTATCTGTGAAGTATTAAGTAGATATAACAAGCAATGCCCACCTTCTTGTGCAAGCTTGTACAATTTGTAGAAGGGAAAGGGTCACATTGATACATTAAAAGTACTCAGTGCACTGATCAGATGTTTCATGACTAACCGAGAGGAGGCAACACTGGAGCTGGAGGCAGGCAGTGGAGGTGCTTAGCAGCTGCCTTTGGGAATAGTGAGGGTTGCGAATTTAAAAAAATGCCAGTGGGCCAACAGGAGTGTTTGGCAGGCTACATACAACCCACAGACCATATATTCTATAGGGCTGTACTAAATATTGAGTCACCTTCAATTCAGTCTCTAGGAACAGGAGATAGAAATTGTCCATCATCATCCTAGGAGTAAAACCATCAGCCACATACTGATTTAAGCGGCTCATGCAGGGATAACCATGTGCAGGAGAATATTTTTAAAAAACCATTTCTATCTGGTCCCTCTGGCTCAACCATACATATAAAGGGCACTGACAGCCATTTATAAAACAGAATTTCAAGTAACTGTCAAGGCTCCCAGTGAAAAAGTGCTTCTGTGCTACTGTGCTCTGAGGCTGATATGGTACCAGAAATCCCAGTACACATATTTTTGCACCAAGATTACCCAGTACATTGAGTAAACCAATTATTTATTTGTCCAATTTATATACCCATCTATCTCACAAGATACATCACACGCAACAAAAATAAAAACAATATTTTAAATTAATTATTAAAAACATTAACTACAAAATCAAATCTAAAAATAAGAAGTAACAGATGATGTTAATAATAACAAAGCTACCACACTACTTCACCAGTCCCCTGGTGTCCCCAGATTTACTGGAATCATGAAGTCTTGAGGGACCCCTCAGAAGTGATGGAGCCAGCCTTACCTTACGAGAAAAGTATTCCACAATGGAGGTGCCACAGCAGAAAAGACCCACTGTCTAATGAGGCCAGCCAAATGCAGCTCTCTAGATAATAAAACCCATAACATGTTCTCTCTGTTTGAGCTAGTGAGACGAACAGATGCAATTGGAGAGAGGTGGTCCCTAAAATAACCCAATCCATGCCATGTAGCGTAGGGGTCCACAATCCCCGGTCTTTGGACAAGTGACGGTCCGCAGAGGGTCAACAACCGGGCCATGTAGCTGGAGGCGAGCGAAAGGCACACCAGGCAGGGAGTAGGAACAGGGCAGAAGGGCAGCGGGTCAGAAGGCTTGCTGCCGGCCTTCAACTGGCTCCGTGTGCCCCCCTCTCCCTGCCACCCCTTCATCCCGCTCATCCTCCTCACCCCCGCCTCTCCACCTCCCCCCCGGCTTGCACTCCATCGCACAGCCCTCCATCCGCAAATCAAGTGTGCCAGCTCTGCCTGCAACCCGGGAGGGGATAGGGTGGAGAGAAGCCATCCCAAGCGCTGTGTCTCCAAGGGAATCCCTCTCTCACCTGCACCCTCTCCAATGCCAAGTCAACCTGGCCTCCCCTCTTCTCTGAACAGCCCCCTCAGCGCCTCCCAAACGCCCTGGATCCCTGGCCCATTCTGCTGGAAGGTCGAGCCAGGACCTTCTCTTCTTTCTCCTTTCCCCCCATCCAGCGAAGGCCTCTCGCCGTCCTCCAGTTTTGCTCTAGAGCGGAGCAAGAAAGCCTCCTCCCATGAAGCCCTCCTGTGTCGCCATTCCCTTCCCGTCCACCCTCATCCCCCCCCACCGGTCTGCGGAAAAACCATCTTCCATGAAACTGGTCCCTGGTGCCAAAAAGGTTGGGGACCACTGATGTAGGGTTTTAAAAGTCAACAACAGCACTTGAATTGGACCTGGAAACAAACTGGTAATCAATGCAGTTTGCAAAGCAGAATTGTAACGTGCTTTTCCAGGAACACGTAACTGCTCACACCATTGCATTTTCCACAGCTGAAGTTTCCAGATACTCTTCAAGGATAGCCACAATCGGAACCCATTATAGTAGTCCAAACAAGAAGTAAGCATAGCATAAGTGACGATGAGGGGCCTCACAATCTAGGACTGGCATAATTGGCACAAAAGACAGGTTGTGCAAAGAACTTTGTAATCATCATTGCTACTCATTGAGGAGTAGTGAATCCAGGAAGATTCTCAAATTGCACACATGGTCTGTTTAGGGCAGTGCAGTCCCATCCAGCACTAAAGATGACATAGTCCTAGAACTAGAAGGCCCTAATACTCAAAGCCGCTCATTCTTGCCAGGTTTCAGTTGAAGTCGGATCTCCATTCAGACCCTTACAGTCTCCAGGCACCAGGAAAAGATACCCACAGCATTGCTTGATTCGCCAGGGGCAGAGATATGCAATTGGGTATATCATTTTCTCATATTTCACCTTTTGGTGACAGATGAGCTCATTCAGCAGTCTCCTGTAGATGTTGAGTAAGAGAACTGGGAGCACCAACCCCTGTAACACATAGAAGGAGCCAAAGGAGGAACATCTCCTTCCCAATCACTAATTGAAATCCACTCTGGAGAAAGGGAATCGACACAAAATTCTGCTGGCCAACCCCAATCCACCATCCCACCCACACCAAAGATCATCCAAAAGTACAACCAATCATCCAACCTTCTACCTTCCATTAACCCACTCACAGATCTACCACTTTGCTTTATACTAGTTTTCTCCTTGTCTCCTCCTCTCCCATCTGCCTTGCTCTCACCAAGGCTAGGTGTTTCAGAGTCCTGTTGCTATCCTTTTTCATTGGGGAATGAGAGCATTTATCTCATGCTCCACTCACATAAGTCCTCCAATCATCTTCATTCTTTTCTGTCTTTCATTTAATTCAGTCCACTACTATTGTCACAATTGCTCTTCCATGTCTTCATCTTTAGCCGTTACTGTTCTATTGCAGTGCTCTTTCTCCTAATTTGTTGTAACCAAATTATTTCTACTCTTTTGGGTCTTAATATTCTGAATAGCAGAATTTTAACTGCAGTCTATCTAGGCATCCAGTTATTTACTGATCACCAAAGAGCAGCATTCATAGATTCGGCAGCTCCAGCCATAGTGGCTCTGCACGAAGAAGCCCACATTTTAGATCTCCAGATGCTCCTCCTAGTATATATGATTTCCCAGTGTCGTATGATTCTGCCAACCTTGCCCATTGCCATAAGCCATTTATGTTCTATCCAACTCAACTATCATGGTCTTCATTCCTTAACTAAAAAATTCTATTTATGAACTTTAAAATTCTTGTCACCTAGATTGAAATAACTTTCCCAAAACAGAGGTTTTCTTTAAAACATCTTCGCATACTGAAATCAGAGTTTTAATTTTTAAGGCTGTTCCATTCAAATAACTGAACTGACCATCAGATAATCAATGTATAAACTATGCATACATTTACTAGACATTTTGTGTCTCTTTTTATTCTGTAAAGATAGAAGAATCTACTTTATTTTTTGCATCATTATTTGCTTCCTTCTCTCATTCCTTCTAGACGAGAAGAAAGCTATGCTACAAGAGATAGCAAATCAGAAAGGGGTATCTTGCCGTGCACAGGGATGGAAAGTCCATCTCTGTGCAGCACAGTTATTACAGCTGGTAAGTGGGAGTCATGTTAGTTCTGTATAAAAATTCCAGAACTGTTTAGGAAGTCATTTGAAAAGTTACATATAGTAAATTTGTATCACATAAACCTAAAACTTTAGTAAGGTTTAAGTCAGGCATAAATACTGATACATATTGTTCAAATGCTGAAAACTTACCTCTGGCGTATTGGTTTAAAGTGGTGTGAAGCCACTGATCCGAGGCAGCCCTATTGTATATTCCTGGTTGTTCCTATTACGAGAGGTTGGTGCTTAAGCTTAGTGCCAAGCTTAAGTCTTTATATTCCGGAGGTGTAGAAACGAAAACCAAGGTTTGGTTGCTATAGATCAAAGGTGTTAAAAGGTCCGTGGGTCAGATCCAGCCCACAGCCTCCTTGGATCTGGCCCGTGGAGCCGCAACACTCACAGGGGGACAGTGCAGTGGCAGGGCTCTTAATTAAATTGTGTTTGACACTCCTGTTTTAGACTATTGGTTGTTTTTTAAGTATCTGAAGCTTTAGACCAAATCAAGATTTTAATCTAAGCACTAAATGGTAGTTATATAAGAATTAAGAACTAAAGGCATCCGTTTTACAGGCATTAGAGAAAAGTTGGGCCTATAGGGAAGGGTGGTATGATGTTTCTACCCCGTAGGCAATTAGAATTTGTTTTCCCATTCAGTGAATTAGGATGTTCCTCTTTGAAACATATTGATGTCATTGTCAATATCAAGACAATGATATTGTACTGAACCTGTTGAAATCAGATAAACCCTGCAGAGGAATTAGAATTTCTAATTTATATCCTGTGTTACGAAAGAGTGTGAAGCTTAGATGTTGTCAAATTTTAATATTTCATAGACTAATCTAGAACATGATGTATATGAACGACTCACCTCTTTACAAGAAGGCATTATCCCCAAGAAAAAGGCAGCAACTGATGATGACTTGCATCAGATAAATGAATT
>JANHFO010001715.1:155355-166983 GCA_032468095.1 Pareas carinatus
ACTCATCTCTGTCCTTCCTTCCTTCCTTCCTTCCTTCCTTCCTTCCTTCCCCATCTCTTTCCTCCCTCCCTCCCTCCCTCCCTCCTTCTCTCTCTCTCTCTCTCTCTCTGTTTGTCTGTTTCCCTCTCTCTCTCTTTCTCCCATCAGTTAACTCAGAGCATCTTTGCTTCCTGGGGGGTGTGTGTGTGACCTGGGACGGGGGGGTGTTGCTCGGTGGTCTCGTAACCCCCTGAAAAACCTGTCTTTTGTTTCCTGACTGGCTGCTGGAGGAAGGAGCCCAATTCTCCCCTGTTCCTGGCGGCATCCTTCGTCGTTCAGACCTCCCAGCTTGGTCAGGCTTCCGTGTCTTTTCCTCCTCTTCTTCCTCCTCCTTCCTTTCTTTGACTCGTTTTCTCCTCCGGTGCAGCCTTCACCTCGTACAGCTCTCCCGACCTGTCCCTGGCGAGTTTCCTTTCCTTTCCACTCTCTGTGTCTCTCTCTCTCGCTCTCTTTCTCCCTCGGCTGGCATACCTGTCCGATGCATGGATGCTTTTTTATCTGCCAAAAAAACCAGCATGGCCCGCTCCTTCTTCTCTCTCTTCCCCTCGCTCCCAGGGCACATCTGCACGAGGTGTTTTCCAGCCTGTCCACCTTCTTCTTCTCTAAGCTCCGCGAGGATTTCCCGACGTTCGGCAGGTCGAGGCGATGTTTTCAGACCACGCCGAATCCGGGTAGGGAGAGAGAGATCTCCCTTCGCATTCTAAGTCAAGTTTGACAACACTTCCCGCTTGGCTCTGGACCGAAACGCGCTTCTCAAGCTATTCCGAGTCGGTTTCGTGCTAGAATTGCAAGGGGGAAAATTGACCCCGGAATAAACAATATCGGAAGGATTTATCGGTTTCAATTCAGAAATACGTGCACATCTTACAAGAGAGTTTCTGTGCTGTGCATAATAACCAGCATGATTTTATTTTTATTTTATTTTTTTTTGCTGGGGTGTCATTTTTGGAGTGACTTCTAATTTATTTATTTACATGGCCTATGGCACCTCCAGGCAGCCACCGATATGCAAATTTAGTTTAAATAAAGCGTCTCATCAGCTCTATGCGATGACGAAAACCGATGGCGGTAAAAAAATAGCAACCAGGTAGAAAAACATGTTAGGGAAATATGAAAACTAAAATGAGGTTGTGTTTGGCAGCTTCTCGATGGGGTCCCATTATACCCCAGATCCATAAAGGCAGTCCTTGAGTTACGACCACAATTGAGCGCAAAATCGATGTTGCTCGGTGGAACATCGGTTCCGTGGATTTTGCCCCGTTTTACAACTTTTCTTGCCACGGTTGTTAAGGGTGTCGTCGCATTTGTTAAGTGAGTAACACGGTTGTTAAGTGAATCTGGCTCCCCCCATGGATTGGCTTCTCAGAAGGTCGCAAAAGGGGATCGCTTGACACACACCCCCGGGGACAATGCGACCGTCATAAATAGGAGTCAGTTGTCAAGCATCTGAATTTTGATCAGGTGACCTTGGGGACGGTACAATAGTCGTAAGTGTGAAAAGTGGTCCTAAGTCAGTTTTCCCAGTGTTTTGTAGCTTTGGATGGTCACTAAATGAACTGTGGTCAGTCAAGAACTACCTGTGTTTTTATTTTATTCCTCTTCTTCATCTGAATTTTTATAAATGTACTGAAGAGTGGAAGAGAAATGCCAAACTGTTGAAGCATACAGGAAGTCTTCGACTTACAGCTATTGATTTAGTGACTGTTTGAACTTACAACACACTGGAAAAAGTGGCTCTCACACAACCTGGTTCTCACACAACCCATCACACCAATCCCAGAGACACGTGATCAAAATTCAGGCTGGCGTTCAGCCAGCAAAGTCAATGGGGGGGGGAAACAGATTCACTTAACACCCGCCTGATTCACTTAACACCCGCCTGATTCACTTAACACCCGCACTGATTCCTTTCATAACTGTGGCAAAAAAGTCGTAAAATGAAGCACGACTCAGTAAAAAAAACAACCAATGCAACAGGGTCCAGAACATCCGTCATTAAGCAAGGCAGTTGTTAAAGGAGTCGCATCAGTTTTGCGACTGTTCCTTTTTTGCTATTATTCTGTTCCGCTCATGAATACACTGGCTCTGAGTCGCTTTTCTCAGCGCCATGGTAACCGTGAGCGGTCGCTAAGCCAGTCGTAAGCCAAGGACTACCTATATGGCAAACATAAGAACGCCCCATAACTGTGTTGGATTCACCCAGCTCCTTGTGCTGATCGGGAGCAGTGGTGGCACAGTGGTTAGAATGCAGTATTGCAGGGGGGAAACTCTGCCCACTGCCTGCAGTTCGATCCTGACTGGCTCAAGGTTGACTCAGCCTTCCGTCCTTCCGAGGTCGGTCAAATGAGGACCCAGACTGTTGGGGGCAAGAGGCTGGCTGTGGAAACCGCTTAGAATTCTGGGAGTTGAAGTCCACCCGCCTTAAAGTGGTCCAGATTGGGAAACCCTGGTCTAAAGAGTGTCTCTTCTTATTCCACAGACTGCATCGAATGTATGGCCTGTTCGGATAACACAGTGCGCGCTGGTCTTACGCCCAAGTACATCGACGTGCTGACCCTGTGCGAAATGCTGAACTACACACCAGCTCCTGCCAGATCGAAGTTGTTGGCCCCAACTCAAAGCCGCCTGGACCCTTGTGTCTCGGTGTATGACCCTCCCGTCCCAGATTTTGCAGTCATGCGGATAGAGGTAAGGATTCCCAGGCCCTTGTAGAATCAGGTCGGTCGCAGGGTGATCCGCTTCACCACTGTCACAATTAACAACCATAACGGGCAGGCTCCATTGCGGTCGTGAGTTGAGGATTAAGCTTTGTGAGTTCTCTCTCTCTCTCTCTCTCTGTCTGGCTGATTTCCCGCTTTCTCTTAAGACGCACCGAGTTTGTTTGGCTTTTGCTTCGTCTGTGGAGCAAAGGCTGCTGCTCTGCCATTTGTCCAGGTTTTAGGACGTAAAGCAACCTGAGAACCCGGCCAGTTGTGTTTTATTCATTAAATCGCGATTAAGCAAACCGCGGCTTAATGTCTGTGATTCCAACTAAGAAATCACTGGCCAAGAGGTTAATGCAATCGGTAGACCGAATTGTCTGAGCAGAGAAGGCGGCTGATTCTGGTAGCATCCCAAAAATTCATTTTGGGAGACTTTTCCAAAAACAGAAGGATTGGACAGACAGTGGTGTTTTAGTTTCAGCTGCTTCCTGTTCCTGTTCCAGTTGCTTCCTGTTCATTTCACATGCTCCTGTTCCTGTTCCTGTTCCTTCCTGTTCCAGCTTCAGCTGCTTCCTGTTCCTGTTCCAGTTGCTTCCTGTTCATTTCACATGCTTCTATTCATTCCAGCTGTTTCCTGTTCCAGCTTCTGCTGCTTCCTGTTCCTGTTCCAGTTGCTTCCTGTTCATTTCACATGCTCCATGTTCCTGTTCCTGTTCCTTCCTGTTCCAGCTTCAGCTGCTTCCTGTTCCTGTTCCAGTTGCTTCCTGTTCCAGCAATGCGGGAACCCTTCTTTCCTTACCTCCTGTCGATCGAGCAACATCTCTGCTTTTCCTTACAGATCCCTTCCTCCATTAAGCTGTACCTCATTTCGGCCATCGACTCGGCAAGTATCTTGCTGGCGGTCCACGGCTCAGCCATCGGCACCTCTACGGCGGCTGCGTCTGAAATGGCTCTGCGTCCCGGCACCGTGCTGTTCATCTCTGCCAACGAGAGTCTCTCCTTGCATTTTAATTCGGCGGAGGGGATGCTCCTCTTCCGGGCTTGCTGCCTCTTACCATAAGGGACGCCGAGCAATTTCCCTCCTTAAGAGTAACTCAAGATCGGTGGAAGCTCCCCTTTGATCGCCATCTCTCCAATCCGTTTCGCCCTTCAAGGACCCCACGGCCCAGGCTCCCTGTGGAGACGAGCCGTCTTCTTTCCTTGGTTGACTTTTGCCCAGCGGTCCATCGCTCCCAAAACGTAAAGTTGGAAATGCTTCCATAGCCCCGCTGCCCTCTTAAGTGGAGGCACGCGGAGGCCGTGGCCGATGTTTTGTTTTCTGAGTTGCCAAAGAACACAATATCTCATTTAGATGCTTCTCCCGTGTCGTGCTTCTTTGAGTAGTATAGGCTGGCGGGTCTCTGGATCCTTAAGACTTAAAACGGTGTTTTTTCAACCGGGGGCAACTTGGAAGATGGGTGGGCCTCAATTCCCAGAAGCCTCCTTTTAATCAACACGCTATACATCTTAGTGAATCTAGCCTTGAATGGTGCCAATCCAGCCATCACATTAAGCCATGATATTTGGCCTAGTGGTGAAGGCTTCAGGCTAGAAGCCAGGAGACAGTGAGTTCTAGGTCCACCTTAGGCATCAAAGCTGGCTTGGTGACTTCGGACCAATCACCAGGAGAATGTGAATTCTAGTTCTGCTTTAGGCGTCAAAGATGGCTGGGAGTCTTCGGACCAATCACCAGGAGAGAGTGAATTCTAGTTCTGCCTTAGGCATAAAAGCAGGCTGGGTAACTGGGCCACTCGCTCTCCAGCTCAACTCACCTCACAGGGTGGTTGTTCTGGGGAAAACTGGGCAAAGGAATATAAAGTATGTTCGCCCCCTTGAGTCATTGATAAAAATATTTTTATGAAGGGCTCGAGATGGCGAACCTACTTAAGACAGTAAAAATAAACAATGCTTTGTTTACCCAGGCGTAGCAAGCTACCTTCCTGGGTTTTTTGTGAGTTTTATTTTTTAAATAGCATACTGTACAAACCCAGTTTATGGATCAGTAGTCTGATCCAAAGGTCTAGTTGGCATTCTAGATTAGAACATCAGCTTCACATAAACAAAGGTACAAATATGAGAGTGTAGAAGGTACTTTATTGAGAGACGTTTTCCTTGGTTAGACCATACAAAACAAAACAAAACAAAACAAAACACAGAATTAACCTAGAATTAACCTAGTATACAATAAGATTAAATATCCTGTAAGATTGTCCTCTGTGCTGTTGTTTTTCTATTTTTTTTTAAAAAAAACTTCATATAATGCATTTTAGCGTTTTAAGGCAGCTTTATAAATAAACTACTGGGCATATATATATATATATGCCCATAAATATGGACTAGATCAGAGGGGGTTCCAAACTTGACAACTTTTAAGACTTGTGGACTTCAACACCCAGAATTCCTCAGCCAACTTTGCAGCCAGCAACCTACAGCGAGGATGCTGGCTGGCTGGCTGAGGAATTCTGGGAGAAGACATCCACCCGTCTTAAAAATTGCCATGTTTGAAGAGCCTTGGACTAGATGATCTTTTCAGGTCCCATCTAAGCCTTAAATTCTGAGCCCCTAGGAAGATATGCCCCCTTAAGGCTTACTGAACGAGCTGTGCATGAGAAACGTGGCCTCCGTAGTGAACATTGTGGTTTCTGTCCTGGATGAAACATCTGTACTGTTCAAGGCCAACAAAGAAGGCCTTATTCCTAATAAATGAAAGGAACAGTCATTTAAAAAAAAAAAACAGGAACCAAAACCAGCGCTATTGTTTTGGTTTAGTACAACTTTTTCCAATCTACCCCGGGGTGGTTAAGACTTCAAACGTGAGAGATGTGGGTTTTATAGCTCTAGCAGGCCAATTCCGCAAAGATTTGTACATACAAGGTCACTTTTGTTTAAAATTAACTTGCTGGCGATGTGTCCCAGCAGGGCAAAAACAACAACCCAGTGTACCTGCTAATAACTAGGATGTTGGATAGTTGGATTTAAAAAAAAATGACTGGAGAAATCGGGTTTGGTATTGAAAAAATGCAAATCGCCAGTAGAAGGCAGCCTAGAAGCAACCATAATGCTGTGTTTCGGCTGCCATCTAGTGGCCATGTGCAGCTCTGCAATCCACACCGGGAAGCTCTTAAAAAGGACGGCATAATTTGCAGTGGCGTCGTTGGGTTTCATCCCCGGACCATGTCAACCGAAGCCGGAGAAGAGGTGGACTCTGAGAGTCACAAGACATAAGCCTTAAGAGCAACTTATGTATAAAAGGAAGAAATAGGCTTATTTGGGGGGTTGTGACCAGCATTGAGATGCTCAAGATGTCAACACTGGGACATCCTTCTCAACATGCAGAGATTTATTTTAATTTAATTTAATTTCTGAATTTATATACCGTCCTACTCCCGAAGGACTCAGGGCGTTATACAGCCATTAAAACATACAAAATAGACAAACCGATATTACAATTCATTTTAAATAATTAAATAAGGCTGAACATTTAAGAGAGTAACTAAAACTCGATAAAACCCCAATTAAAACAGTTTAAAAAACCCACCCAATGGGAAATCAAGATAGCCCGGCCTGGATAAAAAGATAAGTCTATTTTACCTGAAAATAGAGCTTAGTTTTTACAACAAAATGACTATACCTTCCCCACCCTGCTGGATCTTATCTTGTTGTGCCAGCATGGTCTTGAATTTTTAAAAAAATGAACAAAAAGGGCTGGGGCAAGGAATGTAATTCTCTCTCCTTGGATATGGTGGGCCTCATCACAGTAAGGTCATTATGGATCTTCAAATTATTGCTGTTGTTTTAAAGGAATATCATGCATGACATCTAGACAGCCACTACAAAAAAGGATGGATGACTGTTGAGAAGGAAGTGCTACAAATGATTTCAGGAAGTTACAATTCCAAGTATGCATGCTCAGGATGTAATCCCAAATGCTTGTCTCTTTTATATTCAAAAGACTTCTCCCTCCTTCTCCCATTTGCTATGCAGTCTAACCCACTTGGTCTAAAAGGAAGAAGTGCAATAAAGGCAAATGTTTATATATACATAAATTTACTACATAATATATACTGATCTAACAAAAATTTTGATATACGTAGAAATTTAAATTTAGTTCAATAAAAACATAAAGGCTTAAAACTAAACTAATCATTTAAAAGAGGTTACATGCAATAGAAAAAAATACATAAAGAAATGACTTTCCCTTGTGTCACAACAAATATAAACAACTTAGTAACTTATTGCCTACTCTTAAAATATATCAAATAATCCTTTTTCCATTATCTGATCTCTTATCTGTAAACATCTATTAAGCTTCCTCATTCAGTTCTGGTCATAAAAAGTTCATCAAAATAGATACATTACTAGAGGTAGCAACATACCTATTTTTTCTTCAATAAGCCAGCTTTATATTCCTGACCTTTACTTTTAACACCTTAAAAAAGCAGGTGTGACTGAGCTTCAACTTCCACATGCATGTGATACATTGAAAGCAGGCAGAACCTCAATCACTAAGCATGTTTTATTAATATTTTGCATTTTAACAGATATATGAAAGCATAACTAAAAAAAGAGAAAGAAAAAGGAACAAAAAATAGCAGAGAGATTTGGAAGCTATATAAAATTGAATAAGAATTTACCAACTTCACATTAGATTAGTATTATATGTAATAAAATATTTAGCACTTTGAAACCATTATTAACATCAAAATTAATATTCAATAATTATCAAATGCAGCTAATAACATTTGTCAATAAGAGTATACAATGGAAGTTTCTAATATGAAAATCCTTATCAGATGATGCAAGATATAATATTTTAAAGTCTTACATTAGACCCTCAGAAATGGTACAAGTCCATGTGTAAAATTGGAATCCATAAATGATTTCTAAGTTAAATTCAGTATGTGATTTTTTGACCTTGGTACATACTCACATAGCTTAGGCTGCCATTCTTCTCTAAATGAAATAAAATGTTATGTTGATAACTTGAGAAAGACTTTATTGTCTCATGTTTGTCATGTTTAACTGCTTGATTTTGTTGCTTCATTATAATTTCTTGATTTTGTTCTGTTTTAGATTTTTCTACACAAAAGTCATCATGGCCACAGAAATTGGCTCTCCGCCACGGTTTTTCCATATGCCAAAGTTTCAGCACCAGGCCCCTCGGCAATTATTCTATAAGAGACCAGATTTTGCTCAGCAGCAAGCAATGCAGCAACTTACTTTTGATGGAAAGCGTATGAGAAAAGCAGTGAACCGAAAAACAATAGACTATAATCCTTCTGTTATCAAATATTTAGAGGTATGTTCAAAGCTGCTTCATCGTCATTTGCAGTTCAAATACATAGTGCTTGAAATTCAGACCTAACTGTAGAAAAGTAAAACGACTCTACTATCAGATTTTAATTACAGTATTTCTTGTACACTGTACATTAAAACATCAAATCAAAAACGTCCTGCAAAAAGAATACACCTCTTATAGTTCAAAGCTTTATTGCAATCTCTTATTTACTCTCCTCATTTTTCTTTTATCTCAACTTTTTGACTTTCCTTTTGTCATCAACCTTCATTTCTATATGGTTTTTTTAACAAAATTGTTTTTAATTAACCTATACTTCTCCTGGCTAGCAACTCTTCATCAAACACTTTTAAAACTAAATTCTCCTTTATTTTAACAAATGACTATAACCAATTTCCTTTCTCTCTTAGCCCACATTCCTCTACTATGCATTTTTCCACTTCCTTTCCCCAATTCCTTCTGCTTGATTCCCCCTTTCCTACCCCGGTTCATTTCCTCCTTTCCCTCCAATCCAATGTTTAGTTTACAGCCTTTTGGACCCACATTGTGATAATACTTCTTTTTCCAATTTCCCGGAAGAACTACTGGATTTCTCTACCTTTTTAGTCCTTAACACCATTATCTCTTTTATTTTTAGTCTCTGGTTGTTGTTCTTTTCCCTCAATTTTCTCCTTCTATTTTGTTCTGGTACTTTTTCCAATTCCAAAAGTCTCTTTTTGATTTCTTGTTTCTATTGTTTGTGGTGATATCTCCCCCATGCTTTAAAAAGTTCTTCTATTTGCAACATAAATTTATCAGACTGTTCTTTCTCCATTTCCTGTGTGGAAGTCATTTTGTCCAGCTCTCTTTTACTAAATCCAAGTTTTTAACTTTCCACTGTTAGATAATCCAAAACCATTGTCCAAATTGTCCAAATCTTCATACCTCAGATTTATAGTCCACCTTTTTTTTCTCCTCCCCTCAAAGGTCCAAATCTTTAAATATTTTCCTTTTCTTTTTTTCCCAATCTCATGTATCAATTTATAATCCACTGTATTTCTTGCTTATTTCCACCACTCGTTCTTGTCAGAGTCCAAGTCTTCAAATTCTAATTCTTAAACTTTATTTAAGCTCCCCTCTTTTATTTCCAGTCAAAAGTCAATTTCAAACACCAGAATTTTTCCAAAGTTTATCCAAATTACTATGCAAATATCTTCCTCTTTAATAATTAGTCCACAAGGATTAGAAGTTTAGTCTTTTGATCGCTTTTCAGACTTCTTTCTGTTTCCAAATCAACTTAAATCTTCCTCAGTCACTTTAGTTCCCTCTGGATTTTAGTCGCCTTCTCAAAAAATTTCTTGGGAATAAAAATTCTCTATTTTCTTTGTTACCCAGGCACATGACACTTTTGAAGAGTAATCATTTTTCAATATAAATTTTTCTCACCAGACTGGATGTTTTCATCGTCTAATTCCTTTTTGCTTCTGCCCTGATGTTAGTTTCGATGTCCCACCATTTCTGCCTTAATGGTGCCAAGTGCTCTTCCATATAGCGAATAAGGGTCAAAATAAAAAGAGCAAGTGTGTCGGCCTCCACCTGACATGCACCCCCTCTGCACCCCCTCTTTGGTCACCACTCCAGGGTGGCCTAGGACCACTCGCCCCCCTTATGAAGAAATAAAGGGCTTCAGCAGCTGGAGCCCCGACTGCTTCGCCCCGTTCAGCAAAAACCAGGACCGGAAGTCGCTAGGATAAGTATTCTGAAACACCAGACTTGCATACAGTCCCCATATTTAATGCCTCCTGTAGTTCTCTGGCCATATTTCCTGAAAACCCTAAAGTAGCAACAACAGCAATGGAAAGCCCTAAATCTTGAAATAATTATTTAAAAGAAAGAAGAAAGAAACACCAGTGCTTCCTTTCATTTTCCCATAAACGTGACTGTAGATAGGAGAGTATGAAATTCTAGTTCATTTGAGAAGCACTTTCTCAATTATTCCATATTGACCAGTGCTCTATTTTAATTGAATTTTTTTTTTCATTTTCAGAATAGAGTATGGCAAAGAGACCAACAGGATATGCGGGCAATTCAGCCTGATGGAGGATATTATAATGATGTGCGTATTCTTTTTGTATCCTTTATACATTTATGTATAAATGCAATATTGCAGACTAATTCTACCCACAGTTTGGATTTGATCCTGGCCAGCTCATGGTTGACTCAGTCTTGTTGGCGGCAATATGCTGATATTGTAAACTGCTCAGAGAGTCCTGTAAAGCACTATGGAGTGTTATAAAAGTCTAAGTGCTGATGCTATTGCTATTGACTTAAAATCATACTGAAAGACTTTAAGACTTGTTATAATGGTGGGAGAGGCAAATAAGGATGGACATTTATGTTAAAGAAGTCTAATTTGAAAAGTCTGTCCGAAATAAATCCATTATATTCAAAAGGTGCTTTGTATGTGGCCACATACTTCTCTTGTTTTAAGTCTCTATTGAAATCTATTCTGAAGAGTTCATCGTATAATTTAAGGGTAGTTTTCGTGCAGAATGGACCAACTCATTGCAGCCAACTCACCGCTGGCCAACTTGCTACAGAAAAACTCGCCATGGGACAATTCCATTCGGGATTCCACCACTGTTTCATCTTCATTATTTCCATTGACAAAAATGGATGTCAGACAGTGGCAGATAACATTTATCTCATTGAATAATTCCACATGGAATTGTCAATGGCAAGTTGGCTGTGGCGAGATGGCCACAGCAAGTCGGCTGCAGCAAGTTGTCCTAGACCAGTAATGGCGAACCTATGGCACATGTGTCACAGTGGGCATGCAGAGCCCTTTCTACTGGTACACGAGCCAAGTCGCCCCAGCATTGCTCCAGAGCTGAGCATGCTCAGAAAGAAGTAATGGCACCATGCAATGATGTCATGGGACCATGCGCATGCTCAGAAATAGTAGTGGCGCCAGATGATGACATCACTAACCGTGACTCATTAGTCACAACTCATCTGGGCACTCAGTGGCTAAAAGGTTAGCCATCAATGTCCTAGACTCTTTTTCAGCTATTGGAAAATACAAAAATGCTCAGAAAGTAATGCAGGAATTGGCAAATAACACCCAGACATCAATTATGTTAAATTCTGGTGGCTTGTGCAGCAGAATCTCTGAATTAAACTCTGTGAAAAAGGATTTTAGAATCAGTAGAATGCTTTATTGGGCTCAGGATGTAGTCATAAAACTTGACCCTGCCTGACTTCCATCAGGAATATATATATTATTTGTATATTTAACATATATTGCATGTTATGGATAAAAAATCAATAAAAATAATTAAACACCAGGAAAATATGTCCTTTTTCAGACTGAGAGCTCACATATCACTTATTCAGCGACAGTGCAGTCCCAAATCTTGTTTGGCCAGAGTTAAACTAAATTTAATTTCAACTTAAATTTAAATGTATTTAATTTTAAATTAAATGTAAATGTAATTTAAGCTTAAATTCGTGTTTTAAATTTAAGATTAAACCATTACTTACTATATTTTTAATATGTTATTCTTTCTGTCT
>JANHFO010001715.1:176232-189742 GCA_032468095.1 Pareas carinatus
ATTTACAGAATTATGGGGTGTGGAGGAAAGGGAATGGGAAGAGGGGGAGGGAGTAGGGAAGGGGGGGAATTGGCCGCTTGCCATCCCTCTTGATTGACACATCCCTGCATATGAAAAGTAAAATGTTCAACACTTTTTATTTATAGTCTGTGAAAGATAAAAACAATTTTCATTTAAGTTGTTAGCATGTAGGCCTCAGTGCTTTTTGTTTTTTAAAAAAACTGACCTGGTTCCAAATAATATTTTAACAAGGATATTCCACAAACAAAGGGTGTTGAGCTGCATGTAAAACAGAGAGAAAAATAATATTAACTACATAAAGACATCAAGAAGAGAAGGAATTGATTATTTACCTATTTTCCAATGTTTATATCCTAATCCTGACAAACTCTGAGTAACAATAGAATAAAAGGTGCTAATGATACCTTACCCAATGTTGATGGATGACCTCATCCAACAGCTTCAGGTAAATGTTAAATAGGAGCAGGGAGAGAATACAGCCTTGAGAGCTCATGCAAAACCGGAGACTTGACCTTGATCTCTCCCCCTACTAATGCCAACTACAACTAGCCCTAAGAAAACTAGGAAAGCCATTTCAATATTGTACCTCCCATTCCAAATTCCTTTAGCCAGACCAAAAGGATAACATGACTGAGGATAACAATCAAACAGGGATAGGATGGATTCACTATCTCCATCCAGAGCCCACCAGAAATATGGGTGTTGCCTTGATCTATACCCCATGAACTTCATGGAGAAGGGAACCTTCAATATATACTGTCTAGGTAAGTGGTCGCCAACCTGTGGACCAGGGCCCACCAGTGGGCCGTGAATAAAGTTTGATGGTCCGCAGGAAAATCTGGAAATTATTTGAATTTTTTTGTATAGTTGTATGGTTCGTGTGTCTGTCTGTCTGTCTGTCTGTCTGTCTGTCTGTCTCTGTCTCTCTCATTCTTTCTTCCTCTGCCTCTCTCTGCCTCTTTCTCTGTATGTGTGTGTATCTCTCTCATTCTCTTTTACACACACACACACACACAAAGCAGGAACAAATATCACACTAAAATGTGTACCACTTAAAACTTCAGTTATTTTATAATAACTAAACTAACTAAAAATTTTGCTACAATTAAGCAACCTTTAAACCTTTGTTATGATTAAATAAGCATTTATGATTTTGTTATAATTAAATAAACTTTTTAAATTTTGTTATATTAAATAGGTGTCTTTTATATTAATAAAATGAAGTTCTGATCATTATTTTACAAATGTATGTATCTTTTAAAAAAATTCATATTAGTGATCCGCGGGGTTTAAAATTATAAATTTAGTGGTCCCTGAGGTCCAAAAAGGTTGGTGACCACTGAGCTAAAGCATAAGAATTCTAAAGAAATGAGATAAAAATAGAATGAACATGGGCAGCGACACATTGCTTACCAGAAAACAATTATCTTTTGAGAGGAGCTTGTCCTGGTGATATGTATGTTGCAACTCTCAAAGTGAATGTTTAGAACATTGAACATTGCTTTTTATTGTTTTCCCATTCTTCAGAATTCATTGGAAGGGAAGTTATGCTAATGCCTCAGATGGTTTACCAGATTTTTTTTCTAATTAATTGTCACTAATAGTGGATAAGTTTCTTTGAAAGGCACAATGCCTACTACTTGCTATTTTGTCACCTCTTGCATGGACATATTGACATTTGAAAGAGCTGCTGTAAAGGCATTTCTGGATTCCCATGCAACAATTACTGTCCCTTACAGGCAAATATAGAAGGAAATACTTGAAGTCAGAAAGTCTGAAAATAATAGATCATTTACAATCATATTTTGTGATACTGGGTTTAATGAAAATGTTTCCAATAAAATCTATATTGGAGAGTGAGGAATCATAAATTATACAAGTCTATATTCCAATATGAACTTATATTCTTGTCAGTACTGTATTCTCTATGACTTCACTCACAATGTTTGTAAACTTTATTAGGGTAAATAATGAAGCACTTCATGTAGCTAATTCTGGGAGGAGGTTTTTTTCCATTATATGATATGTTTTTTAGAATTTTCTTACAGGAATAAGCCTGGTTCATTTTGAATGTATATTATATAGAATACACTGCTCTGTAAACAAAATTGTGTGAATTTAACTTGAAAAGAGGCCATTATTTCAGATTTGAGGGAGAAGGAAACTCATTGTTTTTCTTTATGTATTGATTAGATTAAGTGTTACCTTCCAGAGCACTACTTTGTTTGATTCAGATGTCATTTATGACTTCATAAATATGATATAACTAAATGTTCTCTCACCATTTCCCTTCTTTATTTTGTCATGTACAAATGAAGAACAATGAAGCAGTGACTTGGTCATTACATCTAAATCAGAGAAGACTGGCTTCATAATTAACACACTTGAAAACATAAGCATAAGCATTGAAATCCAAAACTATCATCCAAATAAATGCAATATGTTTACTAACATGGATAATTGCTAGCAAGAAAGTGGGCTGTTCTTGGTTGGAAAACCTTAATAGGGTTTCTGGCTTTAAACAAGGATCCATCTTTCCCTGAGTTTTTGATTTCTTTAATCCAATCCAACCTCCTTTCGTCTGAAGTCATGAAGTTTGCTATTTTATACTTTCACACACCTACAGGCTACTCTTGTATATATTTTTAGTTTCTAAATCAGTCATGACGAAGAGTTTGAAACCATCAATACTTTGCTATATTGAAAGGACCAATTCCATGAAGTTTTATTACTTTTCTTTTTTCATTTTTAATACCATTGATGAAATGCTGAAATGTTTTAGAAACAAGATATTCTGGAACATGTTAATGGTTCTTTTTGTGGTCAGGGCCATCCTTTCTTCACAATCCACTTTGTGGCTCAGGGTTAGAATTATATAACTGGAAAGAAGCAGCATGTAATTTTTTAGAGTTTAATTTTTTTTGCGAGTTCATGGATCTTTAAAAAAACCTAATAGATTGGTTTTGTGCCCAAACACGCCAAAAATCATATTATTTCTTACATTGTTCAAGGCTCTGTTCATGACTGAAGAAACAAGACCAGGATGGTCTTTTAGTCAGTGCTAAGTTAAGTTTTTTTAAGCTCATGTTTGAATTATCAGTAATGGTATCCATCTTTTATTGGCATTTTTGTCCTCATTTTTTTCCAAATGCTAGCAGCTTTACAATGAGTTCTTTTTTTGTTAGAACATTAAAATGTTTTTAATTTTAGTTTCATTATTTGTACTTCAGTGCACAACCTGCATTTATTTCCATCTATTATAAATATTGTATTATTTATAATTCTTGCAGTTCATGGTATTTTCATCAAATTTATCTTGCACCACAATTCATAGTCATCAATTTTTCTTCATTCAGCTTTTCTGATGGTCCATCTTTTTTACCTGAAATAAAAAGCTATAGAGATAATACTTACCTTTAATATTGTAAGCCGCTGTGGTAACATGGATGGCCAGTAAATCAAATAAATACCTACCTACCTACATGCATACCTTGATTTTCATTGACTTGCTCTGAGGTTGCTAAGGGAATGTGCAAAAAACATAATTTGATAGCATACATGGACCATCTTCTAGAGAGGTCTGTTTGAAAGAAAGTTCCCAAAGAACATTGCTTTTGTGGTTTCTTCAGAAATTTGTAATGATGTGATTCTACTACTATAATAATGTAGCCTTATAGTTTTGGGCCCGTCCGGTAAAAATGAAGCAGCTGAAAACATTAAATTGCAGCAATAGCTAGTAGTACTTTTGAATTAAAAAGGACAGTTTCCCAGGTTTTCATAATATGACCTATAGTACTTATTGAATTGCAGTTGTGTGTAATTTGGTGACTTCTGTTAGACAGATCTGGATTCCATTGGCAGATATAAGTGAACACATTAATATCTGTCTAATTTTCTCTAAATCATAATGTAACCGTATGGCTATGTTCACAAATCACACATATGCTATTCTACACTCTAAATAACTGTATACTTTGTGATCTGGCAACAGAGAATGGGAGAAAGTTGTCCTATTTTTGTGAGACATCAAACTGCTTCATTTTTACAGGATGTATGGAATATAGTTAAAAAAATAAACATCCCAGCTAGATTCTGAAACATTGTCTGAAATGTTAAGTGTACAGGTCTCTGTTTATTCCTTGTGCCCAGAGAGAGATAATGAAGGAGACGTTTACTGCCTTCCAGGTGTACATAAAAGAGCTGAGCAAGGATAACATTTGACTAACATTTGTTTTAATTACTGCTCAGATTTTGGGTTTGTCTCTCTGATGCCCCAATAATGATCAAGTTAATAGATTTGTATGGCATGCTTTTGACTCAAATAATTTATATAAAACCATTCCTATCTGTTCAGTCTATATAGGTAATCTCTTGGTACTGTGCTCTCATACGATTTCATGTGTTATGTCAAGAGCTAAAATTGTTCACGTATGAGATATAAATACTTTAGATTAAAATATGTTCATGTATTTTTCATCAAGAGAGAAGAAATGCTTTTCGTGTGTTGCCTTGAAAACAGCACAATATGGTATTCAAACCACTAGCAGTTAATTGCAGAGTTAAAAAACTTCCCATTTTCATGTCTTCTCCAAAAGCACAACCACATATTTTTTTCAGCTTTAGTTTTTCAAACATCCTGAGCTGACATTTTTCTACTAACAAAATGGCATCCGTCTATGAAACATCCCCTAGGATCATAGGAGCCCTAGCAGATTTGGGATTTACTCAAGGGGTTGAGCAAGTGAAATCCTATGACACAAACAATCTGTTCTCATAACATTAAATGTAATCCAAAGCAAAGCCCATTTTATTTAAGCAAATAGAAGTTGAGAAACATTCAGGATTAATAGAATACCATTGCCTGCTTCATCTTCTGGAACCTGACAATTTTGTTCATTATTGTTAATTGTCTGATATCTAAGAAGCAGGTTGAGACTCTTAAGCTGAGTGAGTACACTTCCAATGGTATAAAAGACCATGTCTCTATACAGAAGATTCTTAATAGGAATAGTGGCAATTCATTCTCATTTCCTCCAATAGAATACGACTCGGAATTTTTTGTAATGACTTGGAATTCTGCAACAGGCATAAAACCTGGCATAGTGGACATAATAATTTGGTAGGAGAAGGTGTGGAAATCAGTAGTACTAGGTCTGTAAACTAGGAATTTATCTTTATGTGGCTCATTTTTAAATGGATTTGTTGATTATCTGATTTAAGGATATTGAAGTTAACAGGACACATTGCCAGTTATCAAATTACGTAGGTTGTACCACCATCTGTGTTGTATCAGGCATTTTTATGCTTTCCTTAGAAACACACCATACGTGAGTGGTATGCTTGTACTGTTTTTCTTCCTTTTTTACTTCAGTCAGTACTGTACCATTTCAGTGTTTTCCTTTTTATTTCTTCCCAGAACAAAACCTTTATTTTTTATGTTTCTTAACAAGTAGTTTTGATAACTTTGTTTTGTCTCCTGGATAGGAGAATGGAGTAAAAACAAAAAGATAACTACAGATAGCAAAAGGGAGAATTTAGTTGATTGGGGTGAGCCATTGATTGGGGGTCAATGAATTAAAACTGTTTGGGCAACATAAAATAATGTTAGAGAGTGTCAATGCTTGTATTTGGGTGGGCTTTCCACTACTTGAAATAGATTGGCTGTGTAAGTCAGGTTGTCTTGATTGAGGCATTTGGCAGAGTTGATAATCTAGCATTGCTGGAAATTATTGGAGAATCACCAAAGAAAAGTTGCCAGAAAAGGGAGAAATTATGTACAGAATCCAAACAGGAAAGGTAGGCGGCTCCAAAACATCCTTGTTTAATATAATGAGTGTTAATATCAGCTGCTATATCCTTCAACTTAGTGGTGGTATTATTTATTGTCAAATTGGCTACAACAAAATTAAGATTTTTTAAATAATTTAATTTAGTATGCACTATTAAGCGGTATATAAGTCTAAATAATAATAAATAATAATAATTTGAAAAACTCTGAGAGTGAGTTCAGTAAGATTGCATGCTAAAGATAAAAATTCAGGACCTATACAGATCTGGCAGATATAATTTTGCTAGAGAATTCTATATCAGTTGTCCTTGGCATTAAATTCAATATGAAGTCACTGTTAGCGAGTCAACTCACCACTGTGACTTCCATGTGAATCATGTAGTCTCTGGCCTAAACCATAGTGTAGAAGATAGTCTTAATTTAGTTTTTTTTCATATAAAATGTTAGGTTTTACCAACCTAGTTGCCATTGTCATACCATTACTTGGTCAGTTGTGGTTTTCTATATCACTTACACTCCTGTCCTACAAAAGGGAGATGGACTGTACAAGATACTTTGGAAGACTTTTCCAATTAAGTATTTTACTATGGAATAGCAAAATATGAAGCAGACAACAGGCATGAATGATACTAAGTAAACCTCTGAGTTTGTAAACCTGAGTAATTCTTTTCTAGTAGCTCCAAGCTATGAAGTGCAAGTGGTATCTAACCGAAGTTGACTGAGCTATTATTTCATACAGATAAGAAAAAAAGCTTATTTTGCTGCCTTCATTATATTCTACATTTTCAGCAGAACTTTTTCACACTGTATATTGCCTGGACAATGTTACTATTTGACCTTTGAAAATGTTGGTATCTCTTAATGACCAGCTGTACAAAATTTTCAAGGTATTTCTAAGAACAAATTGTTTACCTTTACTACTTTCAAATGTCCAATCTAGCATTCTATTTATAAGAAACAAGATACCATTTTCAGCATTTATAGCCTGAGGATATAAACAGTATACTTATAACTGTTTTTTACTCTTGCCTACCAGTTTGATTGGAACTAGTCAGAAGAAGTTGCCAGAACAGTTCAAGAAGTAGTGATTGTACCACTGTGTGAGGAGAATACCCCTTTATGCTTTGAAAAGAAAAATCATTTCCTGGACCCTGAAGCTTATATATAAATAATATTGTCTAAGGGTTAATGTCCCAGGGAAAAGACGGTCAAGAAAATGGTATAAAACCGGTTACAGACGTCTCAGAAAAAACACAATTAGTGTTTTTCAGATCTATTTTACTCTGAATTCTGATATAATTGAGTTATGGAATTGGTTACCTTAAATAACACTCTTTATTGGGAGAGGGACAAATGTATTGTGGCTCATACTTGATCTTCGTACCTTTATACCATAGTATTCTCCTGTTTTGGTTCCTTGGATTGGGAGTTGAAGACATTTTTCCCATTTTAACTTAACACTCTGTCCTCCAAGAAAGGAAATTACTGAAGAACTGTGAATTGTTCCTTCATCTGTAAGTTTTGCTGTGAAGAAAATTTTCCTTATGGTGCTATTTGATCTCAAGTGCTATCTAATATTTATGAAAACACGGGGCATAGTCATTCAAGGATCTGAGATATAGTATCACTAATATACGAGTGGCATCCATTTAGATTTCTTGAAATCAGAAGACATTGCATATGATGAAACAGCTGCTTAAGCATTACATGGTCGACGAAGCCTGTGACTGGATCCTGTTTCCAGAAATTAGTGAAGTACTATTATGGACAGATACTTATCCAGAAGGGGCAGGTTTGCATTTTATGATGCTCTTCAATCTGTTATAGAGATCAACTGGATTTTCCGTGCAATATCTCCAAGCACTTCTGCTAATTTAGTCCTATACACACACATTCCTGGACAAAAATTTCTTGACCTCTACAACTCATACATTGGATGACCCCAAACAGGATTATTTTAACTTTGTTGGATTACTCTTGAGAGTGATCTAAAATCTAATTTACAGGAGTCTTAATCAAAATTAATTTGCAAATATAAATCTAATTACTTAATTACATTCTGATTTAGAGCTCATCCTCAAAGCACCCCCAAATTTTGAACCTGAATCATATTCTAAGATTCTATTCAGCACAATTTAAGTTCTTTCTGAGCAAGAAGACTTCTGGTCTTCCTTGGATTACATTTCAATATGGTTGCCATCACACACAGCAGTATGATCAGCATAAATGTGTGTGATTCCCCAAAGTTGTCATTCAATGTGTTCATGTATTTGTCAGTTAAATAATCGTGGTGAACAAGATGAAACTTTGGAGAAAACTACAGACAATAACCTCTTATCAATGAGTTCTCCGCTGCTTTTAAAATCATATCTGCAGGATCCATTAAAAAACAGTGAATTCAAGTTATGTCCTATGTAAATATTCAAAGTACATCACAGTTGGTCTAAGAAAAAGAAAGAACACAAAGAGAACTCCATCCAGCTTCCTGTACAGATCATCTGGAAAATAGAAGTGAGTTTGAAAATGGATCTAAATTATTAGCATTATCCAAATACCTTAAGAATTAAGATGTCATAAAATATTTTAGCATCCAGACCAGGAACGGAATGGAATATTGAAGACGGACTGGATATTATCCAAAATGAAGGAAAGCGTTTTTTTAAAAAGTCTCACCAGAACCTCTTGAATATGAAGACCTTACAGTTGCTTCTGCTAGCTAGAATGAGCAAAACTCAAGCATACACATATTACTTCTCAAGATTTCCATATTTTAATAGTAGAAATTGAAAGATTTCATTGAAAGTTTTATTTGCTGAGCTGACATCAATCATAGTATCCGCATTGGTAAAATATTTGACAATTTTATCTACAGACTCCTGTATAGATTAGTCTCAGTGTTTTTGTGATCCAGGGTTTTTACCCCTTGATCCCTTTTTCAGAAGACCTATTGGATAACTATATGCAAATGCAAGGGCGTCAGAGAAGAACAATTGCTGCTATCACTGCTACAACAAGAACATTCAAATGGATTCTGGATAATGGTCACCTGGATGATCTCTGACTGGGGAAAAAAAACAATTTGAAACAATTAGAATGCCAATATTCAGGGCAACCCTATTTTCTGAGAACAGAGACTTTAACTAAGTTACAAAAGTAGTTAGAAAATAATTTGGATTTATAGTTGCAGTCTGTTATAAAGGTCCAGACAATAAGTCAAAAATTTTAATATATAGTGACTATTAGATCTATAGAAAGTTGCTTATTTTTTATTGTAAACACATGGCATTTAAAACCCCAAATCCCATCTGATGTGTTTCCTACTGAATGAATGCAACCATATACCAGTTAGGATAGATACATTGCCAGAGCTGATTGATAATGTCATCATCATATTGATCTTTCATATTTGTATGCTCCAATAATATTTTGATAACTATTGTAAATGCTGCACTACATATGAGTTTCAGTTTGATTTTATCCTGTATGTTTGCTCAGAAATAGAAACATGTCATTAATGTAAATGTACAATACTGATTTTATCTTTACTTGGCATTATATTCTGGCCATAAATAAATTTCTTGCTTTTTTTCTTATATTACAATGCCCTGGTTAATTTGCTATATCTTAACCTTGCCTATTTCTGGCTTGTTTTTTTAAAATTCTTTTTATTGTATTTTTGGCTTATTTTGTATCTTGTCAGAAACCTAGCAAAGGGGAAACTAAAAAATAAACCATTTTATAAAATGTGTTGTTTCTTGCCTTAATTCAGAAATTGTTTTTGTATTATCTTCCTTCCCTCTTTAAATTCCTTAAATACCTACATTTTACTGAATTCCACTGGTAATTTTAATGTGGAACTATTTTTCCTTTTTTAATTAGTTTCTTATTCATCATATCAATGTTGTTCATTTTATAAAACAATTACAAATTAGGACAGGAAAAGATAAGTTGTTTTAATCCTGTATATTAGAACAAAAATATATGCACATTTTACTTTGAGAATATTAATTTTGGAACTCCATGAAAATCCAAAAGTATTGTAGGTTGACATAATTAACTACAAGGTGAGTAATTTTGCATTTGATTTAGACAATAGGAAGAAATAATGTCTTGATCTTATTGATCATATCTATCTTTAATAAGCTAAGGTAAAATAATGGTTTTATTTGGCATGGGGGTCCCATCCATTTTTTTCATTGTAAAAGTTTTAATTAATAGTTGTTTTGTTAAGCATAGCTTATCCTTACAAGGTTTTTTCCCATTCTTTTTGTTTATCTAAGAAAGAAAGTTGTCTTTTATGTATATGGTTACATAAAGATTTCTCTTCTGTCAGAGCTCATAGAGTACTGATACACTATATATATGCTACAACTCAATATGTACCTCTCTTCATTAGTATAAACTTCAAGATGTTTATACTCATGCTATATAGTACTATATCCTTAATGGTTTCATCAGAAAATATGTATGGATCCCTGCAGTTGATGATATATATGCGTTTTAATAGAAATATAGTTATGCTAATTATAAATGCATTAGCTCACTACTGTATTATGTTATTTTGTAATCATTTATGGAAAATTATTATGTTCACCTAGTTGTCTGTAAAAATAAAAGTGCAATGTTCTAGAATGAGAAATCAATTTCACAAAATTAAGGAAGTGACTTGAAGGAATGGAGAAAGTGCTTTTACAAGCATTTTTCCATTTATATCAGAATATGAACTTCTAACTCTCTTTTAAAGTTTAGAATCAAGCCATATTTCACCCAACAAGAACTATTTGAAAATACTTATACTACTAGAAGAGAGATTCTTTGATGTAGTGATTAATGCACCAGGCTAGAAACCAAGGAAACCGGGAGCTTTAGTCCTACCTTAGACACAAATCCAACTGGATGACTTGAGTCAATCACACATCCGTTTGAGGAAGGAGGTAGTGGCAAAACATTTGTGAAATTACCAAGAAAACTACAGGGACTTGTTCAGGCAGTCACAAGGAGCAAAAGCACTGCTTGAAGGTGTATACAGAAAGAGAGAGAGAGAGAGAGAGAGAGAGAGATTGAGAAAGAGAGAGAGAAATATGACCTTTCTGTCCATATTGCTTGATAATTCAATAATAAAAATTGGTGGCCCAGTTTTATCTTTTCATTTTATTTACCTGATTTTAGACTAGTAGAGATCCATTTTATTTGAGACGTATTTTATAGCATACCAATATAAAATCCTAAACAATAACGACAAAAAAGCAGAGGGAAAATATGCATTATGATTTGTTTTCCCCCTTGAGAAAATGTAATGCACAGTGTGATACTTCTATTGCAAATATATTACTGTCCAGGAGAAACAAAGCTACATTCAATTGAGTGTGACAAATGAGTTGTAATATGCAAGCTCATGATATTTATTATGAAATAACCTCACTAAATTCTTTATATTTAATCATCATGCTGTTACATTTTAAAAAACCTTAAGTTTCCAAAAATACCTTAGGTTTAGGAAAACTGTATGGGAAGAGAGTTCTTAAATTAGTGCAATACAGGGAAAATTTCACTAAGTACCTTTGAAAACCTGATTCATTGATATACAATTGGAAGACTATTGATAAGTTGGTTAAAATATAATCCATTATGTTCTGTATTGGCCCTAGAAGAATAAGAATTTCACATATCTGCAATGAATTTGCAATTAAGACAATCTAATGAAAGTGCTTCACTATTTTTTCTGGGGGATGTTTAATTGTCTTCAATTTGGTATAGTGGTAAAAGTGCTGGACCAGAAACTGGAAAGCCATCAATTCTAGTCCTTACTTAAAAGCTGACTTGAGTGACTTTGGGCCATTGACTGTCATCTCACAGGATGGTTGCTATGAGGAAAATGGAATTATGTATTCTGCCTTGAGTTGTATAAATAAAGTGGGATGTAAATTTAATAAGTTTCTGGTCATCTAAGTTAGTTTTGATATTCTATAGATTCTTAGAGAAATAGCTGCATTAATTCTATGAAATGAAGTATTGTTTGCTAGCTCTCTTGCTAATAAGGAGTGTCAAAGATATACTGACATATTCTACGGGGAAAAACCCTTTGAAAACGAAGACTTGAATTCAAAGATCTGTTTGTGCAGGAGATTATGCCATGTATGCTCAATAGAGAACAACAATTCTGTCACTTCACCTTCAAACATTACGAACTGAGAAAGACAATCTAATGTCACTTTCAAAAACTCATTTAAAGGCAAGTGAACAGAGGCTTTACTCCAGGAATAGGATAATCTATAACATGTATAAATACACATATTTTAGTGGACATTGCTTCAGTTAGCAGACTAGAATCTTAAGATGCAAGTAACATTTCTGCGAGTTATCTTAATATTTATACACTGAAGACTTTAAAGGAAAATGCGTACCTGAGAACAATTTACTCAATGCTATTTTAATTAACTGAAAAATATTAACTGTTGTCTAAAAGATTATTTAATTTAAACTATGATTTGCTAAAACTGTGATTGTTTTAAAGTGATCGGAGCTATTGGGTGATTTTTTTTCCCCTTCTTGCTGTAAATAGTTGACGAATTGGGCATAAATTGACAATTGCTCTTTTTATGATAGATTAATAGGTTTATCTATCTATCTATCCATCCATCCATCCATTTGGTTTTTCCCACATGAAAAAGGTTAGTTTTTAAATTTATAAGAAAATAAAAATATCAATTGTTCAATATTCATAATTTAATTTTGTTTTAATACTTTTTATCAACTATCTGTAGTTTTCTCCTCTTTCCCCCATTTGTCACTACCTAGTTGGATTAAACTTCAACGATGCTCCCTTCTAATTTAGTAATTAAAAAATTTTGTTACCTGTCTACACATTTCCTTTTATGTTTCCTTTCTTCACCATCTTTCTATACTATATTCTTAAGTTTTAAAACCAGACTTGAGGTGGTACTATAAATCCTTTTCCAAAAATAGTGTCTGTAACTATATTTAAAAAGAGGTTTTGAACATTATGCTACGCTTTTGGCATAAGTGTTTATAGACAAAACAACCTTATTGACAGAAGAAGCTTTGAAAGTGCTTCTTAGAAGTTATTTTTATAATTTAAGAGGAAGACCAAATGGTTCTATACATTATATTCTAGAATGGTGACCTGCCAGTTATTTTATGACTCGTATAATCATATAAGGACCACAGTCTAATTGATCAGATACATATAATATACTCTTGAGAAAGGTTATTTTATAATCCTATTTGTTTTAATTCTTATAATTTTATTTGTGCCCTTCTTTATAGCCAACTTTGGCTAACAGCATTTAGTCACAACACAAAATTGCCGTGTCTCATTTTTTTAGCTGTTAGTATTTGATTATGTATTCTGGGTTTTAGGATGAAGAGAGAAGGTGGCAAAATAGTGAAGTAATTCAAGGCTTCTAATTTTTCTTTCCCTCTGGTTCACATGTCTTGCTAAAGCATAATGTTAAATTGTTTGCTTTTGGATTAGCGTAAGGTGTCAATTTAAGTATTATTTGTTTAAAAGATTTATGGCATAAACCAGCTAGACTTTAGGGGAATTAGTCATCGAACCCCAGTCATGGTCAGATCATCATCTCCTGAAGCTTGACTTCCTCTCCGCTACGTCCCACCGCAGGGAGGCGGACCAAACAGTTTGGTTCCGCCCCAGGCGCCTGATGGACCCGGAGAGGTTTC
>JANHFO010001715.1:195664-208278 GCA_032468095.1 Pareas carinatus
CCATTCCCTTCCCCCATATCCCATATTTTGTAAATAGTTTTTTTAAAGTTCAATGTTAATTTTTTTTTAATTATTATGTTTTCTGTACACCGCCCTGAGTCCTTCGGGTGAAGGGCGGTATATAAATCTAAATAAATAAATAAATAAATAAATAAATAAATAAATAAATAAATAAGTTAAAATTTCCAGCTCCTACAGAAAATACTCTGTCATTAACTGCACTGAGGAAATCATCTGTTAGGGATTTAAAAAACCTTCTAAGATGTCTGTCTTACCCCAGTCCAATTAAGACAAAAAAGGAGAGGTTAAGGGCCCTACCACCCAAACCCTTATCCCCAACATTAGCTCTATCTATTAAAAGACAAGAAAATACCTTGCTTTGTCAGCAGTGATTAAAACTGTATTGTCATGGAATTATGGAATCTTCCACTGTACTGGAAGATTATGGTATCTTCCACTGTACTGTACCACCATGCTGATTCACACCACTAACACTGAAGTTATAAGTCTGTGATGAAGGAGCTTCCCTTTTATGAGGATTAATTGTAGCAAACATTTTTAGTGAGAATAGGTTATCCTCACTAATTATTCAATGTAGTAGTGATGATACACTGGGCAAGGTTTCACAGCTTTATACAACAATATACAAATGGGGACTGCAGCAAACCTGCTTCATCCTCTCTTGTTACGAACTATGGTCCCACTTCCAACTCAATCAAAAGGCCATACCAGTTAGTCAGATGGAAGGTGTATGAACACAGTACAGATAGTCCTTGATTTGCAACCTTTTTTCATTCAAAGTTACAGTGGCAATGAAAATAATAACTTACAACTGATCTCCACATATACAACTTGCAGCATCCCTATAGTCACTTAGCAACCAGCATGTATTTATGAAGGTTACAGCATCCAGGGGTCACATGATTGCCATTTGCAACCTTCCTAGATGACTTCCAACAAGCAAAGTTAATGGGGGAACCCAGATTCACTTAATCTTTGTATAATCCACTTAACAATTGCAGTGATTCACTTAACAACCATGGCAAAAATGGTCTTAATAAGGTGTGACTTGCTTAACAATTGGCTTAACTTAGCCATGGAAATTCCGGTCTCAATTGTGGTCATAAATTGAGAACTACCTGTGGAATATTTTTAGTTAGTTATAACCCACCTTTATTATTCATATAATTTATGACTGACTCAAAGTGAAATTAGAACTCACAATTTCCAGATTTCTAGCTTGGTGCCTTGACCACTAATCAGACTGTTCTCAACATAGGGATAGATAGCTCAATGGACTGAGTAGTATTTTGTCCTTAATGTTTCTCCATAGTGCCTTTTAAGTGACCACCTCACTTAGTAACAAGAGCTTAATGAGGGACTAAGTTTGCCTTGGTTCTAACATTCCATATACACCAATTTTGTATATATATTTGAAGTATTGACCTTTTTGTTTTGTAGTAACTTTAATATAGTCATCATCTCAAACAAATGATCATGTTTTATTTTTACACAATTGTATTTTTTGAAGAAAAATTCTGTACAAGTTTGATAAGCACCTCTTTATAGATAGTGTTACCACATAAAAGTTTATATTCTGCACAAACACGTGTTTCAGTGCTTCCAAGCACAAGCATGTTTTAGCTGATCAATTAGGTTTAATTCTGTTTTTATATTTCACTCCGTTTTTGAAATATAATGAATAAAACTTCTCAAAAACCCATAGTGTAGCCTTCAATTACAATTCAGTACTATATTTGGGGATAATCCCCACTAGAATCAAAGGAATTCTCTTCTAAATATCTAAAGAATCTTGAACTGCTTAATTGTTTTTTAGTCTATGCTTAGTGAATGGACAAATTTGAATCTGTTTAAAATAAATTATTTAAGAAAATATGATTATGATTTATTTGTTTGACAACTGACTAACCTGAAAACAGCATGTTTTGCTAGGCTACTGTTTTATTGCATTCAGTTACCAATATGAAGATTAACAAATTAACGAGTAACATTGCTTCTTTTTTGTTCTCCATATGAAAAAGAATCTTAATTAGATTTTTCACCTTCCATATAACCAGGTGCAACAGTCTTTATTTACTTTTACTTATTCAGTCTCTGAAATTTCTAGGGTATTTCATTCTACACATGCTTATGTTCCCATTATTCTGTCCCTTCTCAGGGTATGTAATGTTATGCAGAGCTCAGAAAGAGAGAAAGAAGAGTAAACCACAGAAATAGGACTGTAGATCAGAATGAATGAATTCATCTCAGCACTATTCACCATATCTCTTCATTATTTATTTACTTATTTATCAAATTTAAACACTGCCCATCTCACTATTTTGTCTGTCAAATTTATTGGCCACCTATCTTAACCACAGGGTAACTATCCAAGCGATTCTGTGAGGCTTATTGACAGAAAGAAAAATAATTAAAAAATGAACATTCATCCTTGTCAACTATCCTTGCTTCCACAGTACCTAAAATACATTTTTTTCCTTTAACCTCTTTCTCTCAGTGAAAAAAAAAGCTAAAAAAAAGTTGGATTTAAACAAAACTACTATATAAAACATACCTTCAAATGAATCATGAAGTACTGATAGAAAAAAAGTTTAAAAATTTAGGAGTGGTCTTCAGTCTCCATATTTGGATATTACTTAAACTATGGGACGATTTCAGGCATGCAATGCATGAAAAGGGATCTAAGAATATTTCTGAACTGGAAAAAAAATTAACAAAACAATTTACTCAGCAAAGTGGAATGAATATCCAAAAGCAAAAATAGAAAAACTGATCATAGGAAATATTTGGAAGCTGTTATTTTTGTCCAAGGTTGCATTATAAACAATTAACTAGAATGGTGTCCAAAATCCTACACTGCCATAATCACTGTTTTTGTTATTTTGAATATGGTATACAAGTGTATAAATTTTGGGTGCAACTATATGTCCTCATTCAGCAGTAATTAGAAAGTAGTTGATCAGATGTAGTGGGTTTTTATTGAGGTCTTCCAGTGATTTTACTGATTTTGGATGTACAGTACACTTAGCACTTTTAGTATTTAGTAATACAGTATATAAAAGAACAGCTACCTGTTCAACCTTACATCAGTCTTATATTCATTAATCCCTACATTACTGGAGACCAATATAATATTGTAAAATGTTTGGATTTAAAAGAAGTTTAAAAATCATTTTGTAAACTCAAATTATACCATATTACATCATTTATTTGATGGTGCCATTAGAAAAAGAATATTGTGTTACAATAATTCCATAAATTTTGAACACATATTTACAATTACTTGTTTATTACTGTATTACATCGATTATAAGATGCATGTTTTTTGGTATTTTGGTGTGTCTGTATTCATGGTGAGTCTTACCGGGCAAAGGTATTTTTTAATTTTTTATTTCTAACAGAAAAATAGGAGTGCATCTTATAATTGATGGCATCTTATAATCAATGTAATACGGTACATTTTAATAATGAAAAAATTAATTTGGGAATAAATAAATTTTATGTAATTTGAAAATTTACAAATTTGCTTTTTAAAAAACCAGTGGAGTTTTTCTAATTGCTAATTCTAAATTTGGTTAGATTTTATTTCCTATTGTTGCTGTGTGAAACACTTAACTAACTAATTGTTCTTGCACTGTTAAAAGGTCATGGTGCTGATGTCAAATGCGTTGACTGGCATCCGACAAAGGGGTTGGTGGTTTCTGGAAGTAAAGATAGCCAGCAGCCAATCAAATTCTGGGATCCAAAGACTGGCCAAAGCCTCGCTACACTGTAAGTATAGTTGTCTAATATTTTTGTGTTTTCAACCATGTACACTTCTTCAGATTCTTTGGAAGAAAGATGGGGTACAATGCAATCATAAATGTTTAATGTCTCTCTTGTTCGTGCCATCAGTAAATTACTAGCCTAATATTGCTCAGCTATTAATGCAGTCTTTGCCTCTTATAGCCTGATTTTTAATGTAGACTGACTTTATAGTAGATAGAGGGAAATAAGACATTGGAAATCTATGGAAGTTTTCCATCTCCATAAAAGAGGATGATGGGATTACATTGGGACAAAGATACTGAAAGGAAGTTAATCTTTTTCTCTGTGCCATTTCCTCAATATTCTGTTTCCCATCCACTTACTATTCAATGTTTACGAAAAATACACTTGAAAATCTTTGCTAACAGTGGGCTTGCATTGGAAAATATGAGAGGCAGGGATTAATCCCTATTCCCTAAGCACTACGGTCACAACACAATCCTTCTGTCCCTTCTAGGCATTTTTGTTTTTAAAAAGTAGTGCAAAAGCCTCTCAGGAACTTATTAGCGCTTCTTAACTTCCATGTCTCTTTTATAGCTATATGGAAAGAGTATGCTAAGGATGCTTAAACAAAATCTGCTATTTAAAAAATAATGACAGCTATTACTATTTAAAAATAATGACAGCTATTACTTCAATAAATATCAATGTTTTATGGAAACATTTATATTTGGGTTTTTCATCTGCTTACTGCTTATACTTTTTAGGAATTTTAGGAAGCTAATATGAGTTTCTACTCATCCCATTTCTATCATGAGATTAGCAATTCTGATATCTAGTAAAATAAAAACCTGAGCTGTTTCAATTAAATTCTAAGTGAAACCATAATTACATTTTGAGGATCTGTCAATTTTGTGTAATTGTTACCATATTACAATCTGTATTGTTATTCATTAATGCAATTTCTTCCAGACATGCCCATAAAAACACCGTGATGGAGGTCAAGCTGAATCTCAATGGCAATTGGCTGCTTACAGCATCTCGTGATCACCTTTGCAAACTTTTTGATATCAGAAATCTAAAAGAAGAACTACAGGTCTTCAGAGGTCATAAAAAGGAAGCCACAGGTTAAAGTTACTTTTCTGTTGGTTATTTTTGCTTAAACCCTTCCTAAACCATCAAACTGATGCAATTGTAATTCCAATTTGTATGTTTGTGCAGGTATATGTGTTGTGAAATGTAATTGATCGTACAGTTTTGAATCATTTCACTTACCTCTGAGTAAAAAAGACATGGAACATCTAAACTCCAAGTCATACTGTGATATTTCTCCATACTTCATTATGCTTAATTGCTAATCACTAACCTTCCTACATGCTGATTCCTGTTCTCCTTGTTGGGCATCAAATCTCAAGAGAGAGGTTGTCATTTCTGATCTAGCGCTGTATTAGAAAATAGAAAACAGAAAGTATATGTATTAATAGTTTTTTTTAATCAATAATATAGCTGTGGCTTGGCATCCTGTTCATGAAGGTCTTTTTGCCAGTGGAGGATCTGATGGTTCTTTGCTGTTCTGGCATGTTGGGTAAGTATCTCATTCACCCATCAGATGTGAAATTGCAGCATAATTTCAGCATATTTTAATGTAACTTTTCCAAGCTTCAAGGTTTATGTTCCTAATTATTCTAAAAAAATCTAAGATAGCATACTTGTCATCAGGTGTTAGATTAATTTTTCTTGTAAATATTGGTAGATCATGTCAATTATATATGTAAAGATTCTATAAAAACTGATTTTTTAAAAAAAAACTTAGCTTACAATTGAACAAACTTTTCAAGTTTATTTTAAACCGGCAACAAGTGTTTGTATTCAACAAAAGAACAACGTGCATTAATCAAGATTATAGACCTTAAGACGTTGTATAGGAAATATTGTTTGGAGGCTTGTTCCAAAGTGGTTTGGTTTGGTTTGGTATGTGTGTGTGTGTTTGTATTTATTGCTTTATTTATTGATTGATTTATGTATGTTTCAGGGTTGAAAAGGAAGTAGGTGGTATGGAAATAGCCCATGAAGGAATGATTTGGAGCTTGGCTTGGCATCCTCTAGGACACATTCTGTGCTCAGGATCAAATGATCACACCAGGTATTTTGAGTGCAGTATGATGATGCTTGGCACTCTCTTGATCTCAATAACATGTCTCTCTTAATTAACAGCCATCATCATCATCATCATCATTGTTCTCTCTATAATAAGAGATAAAATAAGGCACATTTAATTTTATAAGGTAGTGAAAAATAAAAATGGCAATCAGAAGAAGAATTATAATCCATTTTGAATGTTGAAGTCCCAGAAAAAAGGTAGCAAACTTGCACATATAAGTTTGAAACAATTATTTTTTTACTAATTTCAGTAGAAATTACTCCAGTTAGACATCTACTGTAATAAGCTGCACACATCTAATTATGACAGTTTGTATTTCAACTATAAGTTGGAAATAAAAGATTTTTCGATTAGAAGAAAACATTGTCATCTACATTATTGTAATCGCTGGGTCTCTTAATAAAACGAGAAAATAGCAGTTTCTCACAACACTCTCAAAAATAGTAATGCAAATCCACATTTTTAGTTACATGTTTATTGAAGAATCTTATTTGCTCATGTTTAAATTTAGTCAGTTTATTATAGATTACACACATCTGTTTTTCATTTCTCTGGTAATACTTATACCTAAAGATGGTACATACATATTTTAATAAATATATATTTGCATTTTAGATAACATGAGATAGCATAAATATCTAAGAAGATAGGAAACACATGGATGGTGAACAAATTTCCACCATTTTTAAATTGAATAAATACTTACTACTACTCCTTAGGAATAGGTATTTTCCATCTGCTCTGAGTACAAGTAACTGACCAGCCAATTTCATAAGTCATCATAGTTTAAAGTTGCAGAGTAGAAAAATGTAGAAGTTTTGTTCATTTCCATTGGTGTGCTTCTTGTCATTTTCCCTGAAAGATAGCAATGACTCATCTGATGGCTATCCCTGCCTCTGCAGCGGAAAAATACCCTAACAGAGGAGGAGGGTAGATTTAATTCTCATAACAGACATAAGAGAACATATTATCATGTAGTTTTATTTTGACAGTAAATTCTGGACCCGGAATCGACCTGGAGATAAAATGCGAGACCGATATAACTTGAACTTACTTCCAGGAATGTCAGAAGATGGAGTAGAATATGGTACTTATATTTGGTCTATACAGCATAATATAATGGTGTAGAATTTGGATTTGGACTATGAAAACTCATTCAGATTCAAGTCCATACTTGATATGGAAGAATCACTGGGTGATTTGGCACCATTTACTTTCAGTCCAGTCTACATTACTGGGTTATTATTGTGAAGAGAAGGTGAAAGAAGACCCATGTGATCCCTTGAGCTCCCAGAGAAAAGACAGCATACCTGCATATATAAGGGCTATACGGCAATTCAGATTCAGAAGAGAGTATGCATGATCACAGATGCTACATCTGGTGGCAACTTTTCAAATCAAATGTATCTTTTTCTTGGATCATGTCACTGCTCCTCATAAGCCCAGGAAAGAACATGTTTTGCCCACAAGTGCTATATGGGCATCCAAACACATTCCAAATCATGCTTTCTTTTTCAGAACTGAACGTCCCTATCCTATGTTCTTTTCTCTAACAATTTAAGATGAAGAATAACATCCATATTTTCCTCACCGCAATCCTGTGTTATGTTACAATCCTAAGTCAAATATAAAGTCTATAGAATTTTAAATACCCAGTATGTATTTCATTCTTGTCATATTAGTCCAGTATAGAATCTTGAGAAGGAAACATGCACTTTCTTCAGTCTCTGTCTCTCATAATTTCAATTGATACTAATGTTATAGGAAATAAATATTTTCAACATGTACCAAGGCAAACATGTTTCACTTGATAATTGTATTTTTTCTTTCTAGATGACCTTGAACCCAATAGCCTTGCAGTGATTCCAGGGATGGGAATTCCCGAACAATTGAAACTAGCCATGGAACAAGAACAGATGGGTAAGAAAGAAATCATGCAGAAATAATACATTTTTGAAAATACATTTACTTGAACCCAGTGAAATACTACTGCAGAATAAACATGGATGACATTGTATTGCTACAGCTGAAAATGATTTTCTGAATAATAGGGACTAGGAAAATTATTTTTTCTTTTGCCATCTTATTTGGGTGGAAAAAAATGTGAAATATAAAACTACAGAAATGACTGTTTCAACCTATCTTTGAAGGAAAAGATGAGACAAGCGAAATTGAAATGACTATTCCAGGATTGGACTGGGGTATGGAAGAGGTAATGCAAAAGGACCAAAAGAAAGTACCACAAAAAAAAGTTCCCTATGCAAAACCAATCCCTGCCCAGTTTCAACAGGTGAGTATGCCTTAAATATTTTGATTGAAATGAGTTTACTACTTTGTCACATTGGTGTCTAATAATTATTTCACATGCCAGTATCTATTAGAATGCATACTAATGAATGAACTCTTGATAATATAAAAGAAACAACTAAATTGAACATTTGTACTTAATATGCAATATTGCTGATTTAGATCAATTGTTATTAGGCCTTTAGCTTCACTGTTCTTATATAGACAAAATAATGCAGTGGATTTCAATTCTGAAACTTCTTTCAACATTTAGCTGCTTACCTTAAAATTATGTATTTCAAAAAAATCTTGCTTGCATTCTAAAGTATTTTATCTGTACAAAGTTTTCAGAACACACAAACTCTATGGCATACAGATATTTGACAAATCTCAAACTATTTTTGATTAATCGTTGCATCTGTATCCTGCCCTTTTTCTTGTCAGATGAGACAGTACGCATGGAATCATTTCATTTTAATTTCACAAAGGCAAGAGAACTTGGGGCTTGAAGCTGGGTCTCCCTGATCCAAATCCAATGCCTTAATCCCTACCCCACTGTATCAAATCCTGAGGCTCTTTGTATCTTATAATTGTAATTACAATTATAAAGAGATTGACCAGAGTTTCAGAGAAATGATGGTTTTAAACTGTCAGAATCCATATTCTTCCTGTAACTTAGGGGGTCACATAATTTGAATTTGTCAATTTCCCCCCCTCATCTATCATCATCCTTAGCATGGTGCCAGTTTTAGAGACCCAGATACAATTTCTGTAGCAAGTATAGCCTTTGCTCCTTGAAAATAACGAAAAAGTATTGCAAGATAGGATTTGTAAAGATTTACTTGATCTTTCTCTTTTTTTAAACCAACCCCCAAATCACCAGAAGGCTGTAATATTTTATTGTCTTTCACTATTTTCTTCACTCAGTAATGCATAACTAATCTCAGTCGAATAAATAATATCAACATTGGTATACTCAAAGCATTAATTATTCTGTTTAGGCTTGGATGCAGAATAAAGTTCCTATCCCTTCACCGTCTGAGCCTCTGAATGATCGAAAGGAAGATCTTAAATTAGAGGAGAAAAAGAAGACACAAGCAGAGATAGAGCAAGAAATGGCAGCACTTCAGTACACTAATCCACAGCTTCTAGAGGTATGTAAAATATAGTCAGATTAGCCATTAGAATTCTTCAAAGCATCTATATCACTTTAAAGAAGCGGTATAGCAGTAAGGATGCTGCTAGGACATATGGTGTTATCTTTGGAGGTATAATACATGTAATAGTTGGCTAAAGGAAACAATTGCTATTGGTTTGAGTTGATTGGATGTAAGAGTGTCCAGAAATTTACACTAAAGGCTTTGGAAGAAAAATAGAGTACTAAGCTATTAATACTTGATATTATGGATAATGCTCATCTATTGTATGCATAAATGAATACTGCTCCTGTCAACTCTTTTTTGTTATACTATAACATTGTAATGTTCAACTACATATTGTAATCTCTTGCCAGTCAGATTTTTTAATTTGTTCCAGTTGAAGCAATGATAAAAACTACCAATAGAAATAGCTGTTCCTATTTGTTCATAACAATTATAGGCATATGTGTAACTATCTTTCTTTTCCCCACAGCAACTGAAGATTGAGAGACTTGCGCAGAAGCAAGCAGAACAGAGTCAACAGCAACCTTCTCCGGGAGGACCTGTTCATGGACCCCAGCATTTTCCAGGACAAGGTCCAATGTCTCAGGTGCCTCAAGGATTTCAGCAAGGCCATCCACCTCAGCAGATGCCAATGAATATGCCTCAGATTGGACCACCAGGGCCACAGGGACAGATCAGGCCACCGGGACCTCAAGGGCAAATGGGACCTCAAGGTCTTTCTTTACACCAAGGAGGTGGTGGACCACAAGGGTTTGTTGGTCCTCAAGGACCTCCACAAGGACTTCCAAGACCTCAAGAACTTCATGGACATCAAGGAATGCAGAGACATCCTGGTCCTCATGGGCCCATGGGCCCTCCAGGTCCACCAGGTAATACTGGACCTCAGGGTCACTTAGGCCCACAAGGACCACCTGGGCCTCAAGGTCACTTAGGTCAACAAGTTCCACCTGCACCACAAGGCCATTTGGGTCCCCAGGGGCCACCTGGTGGTCAGGGACCACCTGGCCCAAGGGGGATACAAGGGCCTCATGGAGTACAAGGCACTCAAGGGATGCAGGGTCCTGTGTCCCAAGGACCTTTGATGGGACTTAATCCAAGAGGCATGCAAGGTCCTCCAGGACGAGAGCCTCAGGGTCCTGGTCCACAGGGGATGATGATGGGCCACCCACCACAAGAAATTAGAGGACCTCATGGTTTGTTGGGGCATGGCCCCCAGGAGCTCAGAGGCCCTCCACCTCAGGGTTCAATGATGGGACCTCCGCAGGAATTGCGTGGGCCACCAGGTACACAAGGACAACAAGGACCTCCACAAGCTAATATGGTAGCACCTCAAGGAAATATGCAAGGACCACCTGGGCCTCAAGGACAACAGAATCCTTCAAGGGGGCCCCATCCTTCCCAGGGTCCTCCACCTTTCCAGCAACAGAAAACCCCTTTACTTGGCGATGGTCCTCGAGCCCCATTTGGCCAGGTACGTATGGGAGAGTAGGTTTTTTTTTTGCATAATCTGTCAGGAAGAAAATTAAATAAATTCAAAGTATATAATAAATTGGTTATAAAGCAGTTTAATTATCTGAGAGAGTAATAATTGGGTCACCAGGTCCATTTGGAAACAGCGTATTAATATTGTTGTAGCTTCAATATTAGTAAAGTTAACTGGAGATTAAGGGACACAGTTTAGGTTTCAAGTCTCAAAATGTGGGTTTTAATCAGGGACTTGTAAAAATTCTATTCGGGGCTATGTAAAAGCACATTGCTAAGAGAATTCCAAATAATATTTTGTCTCACTGACCATAACAATACAATTTGCCGTTCTAAGCAGTAAGAAAGTTAAACATCCAAAGGTTAGAAAGATCCAGATCCCTGTTCTTTGAGATTTTTAATATTTCAGTAGTTTTATTAAATATTGTTCAATTTATCTATGTCTAGGTGAATTGTTAGTACATTTTTCAATTTGTTCAATACAGGTAGTCCTCAGTCAATGGTGCTAATTGGGACCAGCAACCCTGTTGCTAAGCAGTGCGATTGTAAAGTGCAGTGAGAGCAGTTGCAGCAGTTCTACTTGCCATCATTAATTGAATCTGGCCTGATTGCAGAATCGTCAAATGATCGCCATTTGCTACTTTCTGTTGACTTCCCCTTTAACTTGGCTTGTTAGAAGCTGGCAGTGAAACAAATGTCGATTGTGTAACCGTGAGATGCTGCGACCATTGTAATTGCCAACCAGTTGCCAAGTGCCCAAAGTGCAATCACAAAACCACGGGAACACTGTGATGGCCGCAATTACAAGGAACAGCTGTAAGTCCCCTGGCTCAGCACTACCATAACTTCAGACGGTCACTGAACAAATGGTAGCTGAACAAGGGCTTCCTATATTTGCTTGAGGTTTGTAAAGCAGTACATTAAAAGCTTCTGTAGTTTGAAAACATAGAAAACATATAGAAACATAGAAAACGTATAGCAGAAAAAGACCTGGGGATCCAACAAGTCCGCTCTTTGAATTTATTTCCACTTTTCATACTTAACGACCGTTGAAGCATCTCCACGGTCACATGATCACAATACAGACGCTTGGCAACTGACTCATATTTATGACAGTTGCTTTGTCCCCGGGGTCATGTGATCACCTTTTGAGACCTCCTGGCAAGCAAAATCAGCGGGGAAGCCAGATTCATTTAACAACCATGTTATTAACTTAACAATTGCAGTGATTAACTTAGCAACTGTGGCAAGAAAGTTTGTAAAATGGAATACAGTTAGCTTAGCAAATTTTGGGCTCAATTGTGGTCGTAAGTCAAGGACTACCTGTAGTTTTGAACTTAAGTCTCATGGATGTCTCTGACATTGTTTAATTTATTAAATAAATTTTAAGATTTGTTCATCTTGTTTTTTTCCAAGTCCCTCACTTGATTACTTAAGACAGGCCTGTACAACTTGTGGAGGGGAAAGGGGACACATTGATAAATTAAAAACTATCACAGGCTGCAAAGAAATACCTAGCACACCAATCAGCTGTTTAGTGACTAGTGGAGCTGACAGTAATTGCAATACTTATTGGTGGTGCTTGGCAGTGATCTTTGAGATATGTGTGGATATGTAGTGGCACAATGGTTAGAGTGCAGTACTGCATTCTACTTCTATTAACAGTCGGCTGCCGGATAAGTTCAGCAGTTCGAGTCCCACTAACTCAAGGTTGACTCAGCCTTCCATCCTTCCGAGGTCGGTCAAATGAGGAC
>JANHFO010001715.1:210712-222852 GCA_032468095.1 Pareas carinatus
AATGGATGGCTGCTCCCTCCGCCGTCCATTCCATCCATTTGCGAGTGGGATGGAAGCAGGAAAGCAGGAAAAAATATATTATTCCTGTTTTCCCCCCTCTAAAAACGTGGTGCGTCTAATGGTCAAGGGCGTCCTATAGAGCAAAAAATACGGTAGCTGGCAAGATTTAAGTGTATCAATTCTAATAAGCATATCAATTCTAACACTGCAAGATTAACTGTTTGGTATAGGAAGTAGAATATCAATCAAGTTATATAATATTGTTAATTGAGTTTAATTCTTACATATAAAATAGCAACTTTTATACTATTGCTCTATTGCACTGTTTCATGCTTATACTGTTGCAGAAATAGCAGAACACTTTTAAAAAATAGAAATAATTGGATTATATTGTTTCCTATTCTTCTAGAAGTAAAGGTATGTTATGCTTCCCCCTAATTTTTTTTTCAACATTCACTCATTTCATTTCTTTTAGGCATACAGGAACAAATTAAGGAAGGCAGATTCAGAAGCAAATAGAAATTTTGTGTTTGTGTTATAGCTACATATTGTGACCTCTCTAAGATTTTGCACAGTACTTTGAGTAGATTTGTGTTTGAACTGTTAGTTTATTTTCCCAAGCACTTTGGAAACCATACAAATTCTTTAATGTGGTTCACGTGTGTATAGAAATCATGTTCCAAGCTATGCATGAGAGAACTTGTAGCCTACAGCTCCTTTTTCACTTTAGTTTTCCATTCACTCAACTCTCACAAAGCTGAGTATTAAAAAAAATCACTTCTCTCTCTATACAATAATTGTTATTGACTTAGATATCAAAACAAGGTATAGTTAACCTCAATGATACTTTGCTATTTTGAATCTGGTTTGCAGTTCAGTTGCTATTATTTGTCAACAGATAACCTACTATAATTCTTATCTGTAGTTCACTTTTTTATTAATCAGTCATAATACTGAACTTTTTTCCCCCTAATAGGCAATAGGCAAGTACTACATTGGCCTTCCTTGTGATAATGAAGGTCAGAGGCTAATAAAACTGCAAGTAAGACAGAGAAAAAAGAAGCATAATAGAAATAGAGTTTGAATGTTCACAAATTTGAAGCCATTTTCATTAGGTTTTTTGCTGCAATTAGAAATTAGGAAATCTTCAAATGAGATTTAAAAGAATGTTAAAGACAAGTTTGTTCCTTTTCCACCATGGATAGATCAATTACGAGAACAATTCATAAAAAACCTTCTGTTTGGTTATCAATGGCAGACACTCGGAGATTCAGAACTTTTATTATAAACATTAGAAAACTACATTACATTACTTTTTGACAAAGTCACCATCCAAATTGAGACACTTTTCATAACATCTTACAAGGTTTGAAATTCCTTCTGCAAAGAAATCTCCCTCCTGATAATGAAGCCAACCTGTAACAGCATTGTGAAGCGCATTGTCATCATTGAACCGGTGTGACGCAAGCGTTGGCGCATGCTGACCTCCGCTGTGGTGATGGTTCACCATAATGCTCACCTGCACACTGCTAGAAGCACCCAAGAACCTTTGGAGCAGTTCCGTTGGGATGTTTTTAATCATCCTTTCTATAGTCCAGATTTGGCACCCAGAGACTACCAACTCTTCTGATGACTTCATTCCCAGAAGGGAGATTTCTTTGAAGAGGAAATTTCAAACCTTGTGAAACATTATGAAAAGTGCCTCAATTTGAATGGCGATTTTGTCGAAAAGTAATGTAATGTTGTAGTTTTCTAATGTGTATAATAAAGTTATGTATCTGCGAGTGTCTGTTATTGATAACCAAATTGAGGTTTTTTTCCGAATTGCCCTCATATTTACACTTTGTCCAGAGTTTTCAAACTCATGAGTATTTCATATATTTTATATCATATATGAATGTGTTAAGTTTGATTAGTTGATTGGAACCTATATGATCAAACACATTTATTGTTGAAAATTCACTTGGTGACTTTAACAGAAAGTTCTGATTTCTGTCAAAGAGTAAAAGTAAATAGTTGATAATATTTACATTTGATTTTGGTCAAAAAACTGAGAAGCTTTTCCAATGTCATTCTGTGTAACAATTGCCGTGTTCCAAAGTTGCATTTTTTTTCAGAAATTAAATTTTTAATTGAACATAATCTTGACAGTATGGATGTCTACATAATGCAATATTCTTACTTCGTTTACTGAAGCTTTAGGAGAGGCACACCCTCAAGGCATGAAGGCCGAGGACCAAGAGGAAGAGACAGTTTTGCTGGACCTGATGATTTTGTGCCAGAAGAAAAATTTGACTCATCAGAGGAAAACGCAAGGGGAAGAGATCATGGTAGTCGAGGAAGAGGTCGGGGTACCCCAAGAGGTAATAGTTCATGTTCAATTGAAAATAACATATGATACAGTCCACATTGTTTTAACTTTTTTTTGTACTTTGTAATATCCCATATCTGGGTTTTTTTTTTAATGTAGGAGGACGAAAAGGTCTCCTTCCCACTCCAGATGAGTTTCCTCATTTTGAAGGCCGAATGGATGGAAATCGAGAACAAGGTAAAAATTTTAAGTTATTAGACTGAGTGGTGCTAGACTGAGTACCACTGAATACTAGTGTTCATGCTTTCTTTTCCACTTACTTGGAAGCTTTCACGTTACTTAAAAACTAGCATTCTTAAAATACTTGATTTGAAAGGAAAAGGCTGTGCTATATCTCTTGCTTCCTTTCACTTACCAAAAGCTAGGCAGTCTGTTTGGATCATTCTAGACAGCTTCTACATGTACCTTCAAGCTCTGCTTCAGTTTTCTGTAAAGAGCTATCGATCACTTCAGCTTACTGAAGTTAAGCAATATATTTTTATTGTTTATATTTATTTATATTCTATCCCTTTTGACATTCAAACAGCTTGCATTCCCAGGATGTGAAGTTATAAAAAGTATTGGATTGTAGTTATTTACAGTAGAGTTATAAGTGCTACAACAGTTAATTGAATTTAAGAGGGCAATTACCATTCACAAAGTCACATTGTGCATTGAATAACTTTGGTCATGAAATAAATGGAACAAGGATCATGCGTTGGTGCTATTGTTCACTTAGACGCCGCTTACATTTCTGAATGATCCACAGAACATTGGCAGAAGTATACCAACAGTCATAAAGAGTAAAAGGGAGCAAATACTTTTTCAAGTGAATGCATGCGTCATTAAGAGTTGATAAGGATGTCTAATCGAAGGGAATTTAAGACATGCATCTCTGTCAAACTCACTGTCTGGGTTTGGTTTGGTTTGGTTTTTAACAAAAACAAGTTTACAGAAGAATTTCTAGTATAAAATTATTTGCTTGGACTAAATTTCTCATCTCATTGTCTTTTGTTGTGATCAGGTCCCCGCCAAGATCATCCTTCTCATGATGGACATTCTCCTGCAAATCGAGAACGTTCCTCCTCCCTGCAAGGAATGGATATGGCCTCACTCCCACCCCGCAAACGTCCTTGGCATGATGGACCAGGAACCTCTGACCACAGAGAAATGGAAATGCAAGCTGGGCATCAAGAAGAGAGAGGAAAGGGTAAATTACAATTCTTTGAGATATTGAGTAGAATCATGTATACTAACATATAAGCCAAACTGTGGATAAGCCGACCTTCAAATTCTTAACTGAAATGCCATGAAAAATGCACCAACTCTCGAAATTCCCATTATGTTTTCATTTTCACAATTGGCTTATCTCAGGTGGTACATTTTTCATATGGTACATTTTTCATAGTTTGGTTAAAATTTCAGGATTGACTTATTAGCAAGTATATATGGGATATATGGATACTTTTAAAAAGTATGGTATTACTGTGTATACTCATGGATAAGCCCATCTACATAGAAGCCAAACCAATTTGGAGGCTCTATTTTGGCACCTAAAATCTCAGCTTATCTATGAGTATTTATGGTAAATGACAAATTGAGAAATGCTGGAAATGAGAGCTAGTTTGCTCTAGTGATTAAGACACCAGTCTAGAAAGCAATTTGCCATGAGTTTAAGGCTCACCTTGGCCATGAAAGCCATCTAGGTGACCTTGGGCCAGTCATTCTCTCAATCCAACCCACCCTACAGGATTGTTGTGGGGAAAATAGGAGGATGAAGGTATATTGAACATGTTCACCACTTCGAGTTATTTCTAAAAAAATAATAAAGATAAATAAATAAAATAAAAAATTAGTCTTAATAAAAATATCATTTAAAAACTATTACTTATTTTCTTTTTATTATTTTCTGAAAAAAATAAAAATCCATATTTAGATTTATCAAAATAAATAAAAGTAAATTATATTTAATTATTTCAGAAACTATCTCTCATTGGTTCAGAGACCAAATAAAAATCTTGCTGCTGTAGTGTTTCTCTATCACTTTTTGTTCCTATTCCTTCATTGCTTAACCTCTGCTTTTTCCTCTGAATGTATTTACTTTTGAGGCTGAGAAGATAAAAATAAGAGTCATTCCACCCAAAATAATAATATCATACTGGTTCATAATAAAGATACTAAAATTGGTAAAGCCAAAAAATACTTCTGTTTATCTCATACCTTGAAAGGTTAATTAAAACTCTGAAACTACCCAGTCTAACTGCCATATATACTGTTTATTGTGAATTAAATGTAGCATTAAAAGGCGAGGCGGAAAGATCTGCCTAGCATCACTGTTACAGCATACTGAAGAAAAAAGATTTCATAGCAGTTTCATTAGTTCTTCATACTGTGCTAGAAATAACAGTAACTGGGAAGGGTTGGTGAAAATAAAGTGTTGAGGGACATTCAAATGAAGGGCAAAGACAGTTATGTGATGCTAGCTAGATGCTAGTTACTAGTTTGAAAGATACCATTGAGTAGTGTACATCTTTAGTTTCCAAAAACGGTGATCGGGCAAAGCATGTAGTACATCTTCCTTCTATAGCTATAAATTCTAAATATCTTTATTAGCCAGCACCGTAGCAATACTATATCAATAACTTTTTTTAAAAAAATTGTGCTCACTCTTGTCTCTGTTTCTCATATAAATACACAGACAAATATTCTGGGGTGGTAGGGTGTAAAAAGTTGAGATGACGTTCTTTCTCTTTTCCATTAGAAAGATAGCAATGGCATGATCTAATTTCAGTTTGCCCTTTTTTATTGTAGGACGTGGGAAATCAGGACTTTCACAGAGAATGTCAAAGTCTGGAAGATCCAGTTCTTTGGATGGAGAGCACCATGATGGATATCATAGAGAAGAATTTGGAGGACCTCCAGGAAATAATCCTTCTAGAGGAGGAAGAAGTGGGAGTAACTGGGGAAGAGGAAGTAACATGAACTCAAGCCAGTCAAGACGAGGAGGTTCTAGAGGTGGAGGAAGGGGTCGATAGAAGAGGTTATGACTGGGAAAAACCCAGTCTTTCTACTTGTTGCAGAATCATTGCAAAAATAATTCTGCAATCGTACAAATATGGACTCTCGATGGAGATAAGTGATTGTTCATTAGTTCCTAAGAAGGTTTTTTCCAACATTAAATACCAGCTAATATCATCAAAACAACCTTTGTTTCATTTCCACACCATCCCAATCCCTTGTCGTATCCGTATTTCTTAAATTGAGATCTGAAGATAAAGCTGGGGTTTTTTGTTTTTCTTTTTAGTGATGTGAGACATGGAGCACATCCAGATTTCAGTTCATGTCAAGAACTTGTTTCTATATGTACAGTTGTCAGGAAAAGTTAAGTTGTTTTTGTATGAATACAGAATGCAATTTGTCCAAAAATTAACAAGAGTGTGTGATTTTTCTATACACATTTCCACATATCATAGAGGAACCATTTCCTAAAATTCCTATGGACATTTTCTGTGTTGGATACATGCACTGCCACAGAACTAGCTATTGCAGCTACTTACACGAAGTTTTTGAGCCTCACACATTCAGTTAGCATGTTATAAAAATATATAAATCACTTTTGTTGATTACTAGGAATGTCTTTTCCTTCCTTCCTGAGCAGACGAGTTTCATGTATAGATTCCTTAAGTACTCCTTGGCCCATAGAGTGAAATATTTGTATATGGTACAATAAGGACCATATACGGCTAAAACATATGAACATTGTTCTGAGATCTTATAAGTAATGATCAATTCTGATTTTTTCAGAAAAATATCCCAATATTCTGCCATGTGACCACTTTGAAATGCAGTGGAAGACCTCAAATTTTTTTAAAAGGTAGCTAGCTCCTAATGAAAACCATTTAAGAGTCTGAATGGGCTTCTAAATTAAAGTCTTGAATTTTTTGTTTCTGAAGCCATAATTTAACTAAACCATTTAACATTTTAAAAATAGTTAGAACATAGCTTCAGAAATATCAAGAAAGAATACGTCGCCTGAATATCTAAAAAACCCTTTATATATTTTCCATAAAGGTGTAAGTAGAGTTTATTTCCATTATAGTACTGTATGTTTTACATTTATTTTACAATAAAATGTTCTCAGTTGAGATGTTTATTATCCAGTATTCTGATTCTGAGACAATTTAAGCTTTATTTATCAAAATCTGGTTTTACATGTCACCATATGATTTGCTTAGCATGATGTGCGAATCCATCATGATTTAGCAGAAAAACAAGGCAGAGAACACTAGCTTATATGATAGGGTTTATTACAAAATGTGTAAACAATTGCAGACTAGAAATTTCTGTATATTGTGTACATAGATGTTGACCCCGTAAAAGATAAATGTGATTCAGGGCAGACATTAAGTTAAAAATCTAGCCTTAATAAGAATTTAAAATATTTTAGGGTCAGCTGTATAGTAAGCCAACCAACTTATTCAAAACACAATGAACAAGGCAATCACACTCATTAGGAGTATGCAAAACAGGCATATTTCTTCATTTTTTTGCAAGTGGTAAAAATCACAAAATCAAAACCATGTTTTGTACCTACATTTCACTTATTAGTTAGTTAAAGAGAATTAAGCCACCTTGTAAAGAACTCTTAAATGCTTTTCTATGAGAAAAAAAATGGCAAATTAAACAAGTTTGTAAAGACCCAGTACATACAATGTACAGATATCTCTCCATTTTTTGAAAGATACTTAAATTATAAAGCTTATTCTATTTTGAATATGACTTTTCCTTACCAAGTAGAGGACATCAATTAGCTTTGGGAATACCTATTTCTACTCAAAAGTAAGTTTGTCACACCACTGTAATTACAAATTAAACAGAATAGACTGCATTAATTTTAAACAGTTTTGTTTCAAATTAGAATCTATATTAAATTTTCAGTTGATGCTTATAGGAAAACTATAATTAGTGTTAGCCCTGTTTATGATTGTTTCCTTTCATTTAAAGTAAGAAGAGAAGCACAGTCTAATAAAAAATAAGGATGGTACCTTCTTTTTACTGGTTTTCCAAGTCTTTACTGTAGTTAAGGGGAAATATTTCTGGGATCTAGGGCAATTCACTGCGGCCAACTTGCCACCACCAGTTTGCTACCACCAACTCACTTCAGGGCAACTCTACACAGCCAACTTGCCCCAGGGACACCTTGACATGAGCGGCTGGAGGAAGAGCCAGGCTAACAGGTGGGCAGAGCGTGGCAGGTGGGTCGTGAGCAGACAGCAGGGAGGGGTTTTCCATTTTCATATTCTCTGCTGCTTCTGTGGCAGCAGCTCCAAGCTGGCATAGCTGTGGCAGCTCCAAGCCCAGTATAACGGCTGTGAGGTCAGCATGGCGGTGGGTGTGAAAATGGAAAGCCCCCAGCTGCCTCCCCACTTGCTACCCTGATGGCTCTGCTCTGCCCAGCTACTTGCTTAGCTCTCCCTCTGTCTGCCTGGGGTGAGTTATCCCCACAGTCAGTTGGCTGTCTAGAATTTTCCTGTGGCAAGTTGTGTGTTGCCTTTCAGATTTATTTCATTAATACAACGATCTCTCGGTTTTTTTGCCTTAAACCAGCAGGTATAAAAATGATGTTCATTTCAATGAAATAGTAACATATCAAATTTAATATTAAGAAAACATAGAAAATAGTGAAAGTACATCATTTTAAATAGTTTTGTGATAAATCCCAAGGGTTGAACATCACACAAGTTGTCCTCATGCACAGGAATTTAAATGATGAATGGAAAAAATTAGGAGTAAATGGATACATTTGGCACATTCTTGCAAGGTTCTTTAACTCAACATATGAAGTAAAAAACATCACATTTTAGATGGTCTATTAAAAAAATTTAAGATTTACCCCCATATGCTACCTTATACCAGGAAATAGAACAGCCTTTCTGAACTATAGTTCCACAGAACTCTAAGATTTCATTGGAAGTTGTGAGAGTTCTATGAGACTGTGACTGGGGAAAAAAACTTTTAAAAAACTTTGTATATCACACAATGCTAGCATTTGCAATAATGGGAATTTTTATATGCCACAACTCAGCTGCTTAACTGCCAGTTTGTTGTTGTAAAGGTTGTAAAATGGATTATGTAGGTTAGAAGTGAATTGTATTGTGATGGTTTTAAATATACATGGTTTTATCATTTTTATGCAGTGATTCCTTGAGACCATTTCAAGGGTTCCTTCAGAATAAAAAAATTGAGAAAAGCTGAAATAGAATAACATACTCAAAGTCTGTAGACTAGTTTAGTTTATATAGTAAAATACTATAAACTTGGGTTGCAATCCTATAGTCATTTTCTTGGGCATAAGCCTTACTTAAGTTGTAAACAGAGAAAGGATTGCAAGTTTATTTTATTGTACTTCTCTAATTGAGACGTCTTCAAATAATCTTTTAAATGATTGCATGAAAATCTGTTCCACATTTAAATATTTAGCAACTTTTTTACTCACAACTATTTTCTATGATAACATATGCTACATAAATCAGAAATGCCAATTTAAATTTAAAATTACCATTTTATTAATCTGTAAACTCACTACTTGATCCCTTAATGCACGAATGTGAAAGTGCCATTAGAATCAGCAAGACTTGCTTTTGAATAAATTGTCTAGGTTGGAGTTTTGTAGATTTTCTTTGCACTTAAATATAAGCATTGCTTACAAGTTGTTCCGTTCATTAATAAAACACCTATGAATATGATCTTTCTTATTCAATAATATATATTTGGACATAGTTATTGCATGTATTTAAATGTTAGAAATTATTTTCTAAAATGTGCTAGTTTATTAAGCATTTGAGTTTAAATTTTAAACAAACTTCCCTAGATTTAATGCTTTTAATTTGAGAGAATACAACACCTAAGAGGTATACTTTACAGGTTACAATTTTAAGAGAAATAAAATGTACATTTGCACTGCAAAATTTGACACTAACCCTGAATTTATGTAGTTTGTAGATGTAGTAACAAGGCAAACTGGGTTATTCTTACAATTTTAATGCAGGACAATTAAAGCAAAATAATTTGTAGAGTCCTCTGGGTCCATTTTTCTTGCTGATTATTCACTTCCGTCAAGAAAAAAACAATCAGTTGCCCTAATTTGGATTTTGGGCAAATTTTTCAGATAGCCAGATCCAGACCCTGTTGAAATGTAAGTGAGGACTTTTAGGAAAGCAAGAGAGTAAGCCAACAGATTTAAAGAGCTCAGAGGCTGCTGGGTGGGAAATCTCTCTTTTAACTGGGCAACCTTCTCCCACCATGCAGACACAAGATGAGTGCCTGGAACAAAGGTTTGGTGTAAGTGATAGGTAACCGGCATCAAGAAGCTTTGCACCTCTGACTAGTTCATAGGCTTAACCTCTGACCATCAATCCTAACACCCTTGAAAAGTGTGAAGATGGAAGAGAGAAACATGAAACAGCAAGGTAAAGTGAGAGACAGCAAGAGGGTGAGACAGTTGGCACTGGGGGGGGAGGTTTCTTCAAAAGAACTGTTCAGAAATACATATACAGTTACAAAAATATCGTTGGAAAGCAGAAGAGCAAAGGTTAAAGGAGATGGGAATGATCAAGGCAAAACTCTTTGAGAAATGGGATTGCAGAACATATACAGAAAATCTGTTCATATGCATGCCTCTACATGCTAATTTCACCATACAGATAATATTCTAAAGGAACACATCTCTTAATATATTTAACCTCATCTAACCCAGGTCGGTTCTGCAGTCTAGGATAAAATGGCAAACAGGGCAGTACTGATTGGCGAAGTTGTAATCACAACAGTCCAAACGCCAATAGCATCTGGGCAAAGCCCAGCTGAATAACACTATCAATTAAATTGTTGACAAAGCATCCTAATCACAGCCACCCCAAAATTGTGTCAGAAGACAAACACTTCAACAATTGGCATAGGTAAAGGAAATGTTAAGCTGTCTCTCCTATAGCCTGCGAATGAGATAAATCATGAGGGTGTAAATTTAAAAATGGTCAAGAGGGTACGTTTGTGCAATGGGTTGGCGGTACACCCGGGATCCGCAAAACCAGGCATCATCCTTTGGCTAGTTCTACCTGCCAGTGTAGGTAGTTCAGTTTAAAGTCGTATCTTTTGTTTTACTTGTACTTCTCATCAGTCAAACGGCCCCTGTGGGGCAACTGCATTATCTTTTGTCCCCTGGAAGTCACCAAGGAGTCGCCGATGAAACTTTTCATTCAAGGATTCCTGGGATTCACCCTGCCCATCCTGCTCTGCTCCTTTCTCTGAGGATCGGGCCGGGGTGCCTCCTCACGGGGCAGTCTTCCCAACTCCGGGAACGGGACTTCCGAAGACGGACCGGGTCACACCGGGAGGGCTTTAGAAACCCCCCGCCGCACTAGGCCACCCAGGAAGCCGCTGGCATAGCGCAACCCGGCGGCGCCGCCAGGCAACGAGGAGAGCAAGTAGGCGCCCCCGGCTCCCAGCTGCACCGAGGCTCCCAGCACAGTGAGCGGCGTGCTTCGCAGCCCGAGAGCAGCGTACAGAGTTCCGCCCACCGAGCCCAAGTACAGGATGGGCAGGCCGCGCCGGCCAGGCTCGCCCAACAAGCGACTCGGGCCCCGCAAGAAGCCGGCGGCCCCCAAGGCAAAGGCCGAGCCCAAGGACCAGAGCAGCGCAAACTTCCGGAGCAGCAGGAGCGAGCCGTACAGCGCGGCCAGGCCGAAGCAGAGGGCGGCCAGCAGCAGGCACAGCGCGCTCCCCGCCAGCCTCTGCCAGCGGGACATCCCCGTCGGTAGCCATGGGTCCGGATCCGGGTCGGCCGCCCCCGACCACGTCCCTGTCGCCGGGAAAGGGTTCAGGCGCCGCAGCCAGACGCCCAAGCCCGAGCCGGCTTCTTCTGCCTCGTCCTGAAGAGGCGTCTGAGGCACTGACAAAACCGTCGAGGAGGCGCCGCCGCCGCCGCCGCCGCCCTTGGACTGAGCTAAATATTCTTGCAGTTGCCGGTTCAGATCCGCCATCTTGGCGAGGGGCTCTCCCGGGAACCGACGGGAGGTGAAGGCAGTAGGTGGGCGAGAGGGCCGCTCAAGTCCCGCAGCTTCTGTGACGCGGCCGCCTCCCACCAAGCGGCATTGCTGAGCAGACGGTTGGGCGCCTTGGGTCGGTCCCTTTGAAAAAAAAAAACAGGCACCCACTTCAAGCACGTGACCCTCGTTCAGGCAACTGACTGCGTGCGTGCGTGCGTGCGTGCAAGGTTCGGATGGGCGGAGAACGAGCTTGCGCAGGTAGTCTCGGCCTCGCGACCCTCCCACCTCTTGGCGGGCGCCTGAACGAGAAGAGCATTTTCTGGACCTTTGGACGGGCGACTTCACCTCACCCTCCCGGCTTCAAAGACATGAACTGCGCATTCTCAGAAGGCAGAAGAAATGGGGTGGTGCTTCCGCACTCTACAGTCGAAGGGAAAGACGCGAAGTCCTGTTTCTGCTAGAGGGAATGCAGAACGTGGGGCTGCTTCTGAGTCTGGGCGCTTTGCACAATGCGCTAAGATGGTTGTGCTGTTTGTTAAAGATGTCAGATTATTTTAGACAGCGCTTCACTATTACTCCATAGCGGGAACGTTATGGGCTCAGTTTTCATTTTATTTTATTTTATTTAGTCAAGCATATAGAACATCAACAATAGTAAAGGGTAAAAAAAACACATATATGAACATATAAGTGAGAACAAGTAAATGGGGACAGTAGGACAAGGACGGTAGGCACGTTAGTGCGCTTAT